>PVJH01019987.1:0-41592 GCA_004026705.1 Nesogale talazaci | reverse complement strand
TATTGGTCTATAGTTCTCTATTCCTGTGGGATCCCTTCCCTGTTTGGGTATCAAAGTTATACTGGCTTCATAAAATGAGTTGGGGAGTTTTCCATCCTTCTCTATACTCTGGAAAACTTTGTGGAGGATTGGTGCCAGCTCCTCCCTGAAAGCCTTATAGAATTCCCCAGTGAAGCCGTCTGGCCCAGGAGTTTTTTTTTGTTGGTAAATTCTTGATAACCATATCTATCTCTTCTCTTGTTATGGGTTTGTTTAGTTTTTTTTTACCTCTATCTGGGACAGTCTAGGGAGAGATTGTTGGTCCAGGTATGTGTCCATGTCTTCCAGATTGTTGAACTTGTTGGAGTACAGATTTTCATAGTACTTTGTGATAATCCGTTTAATTTCATTCGGGTCTGTTGTGATTTCCCCCATTTCGTTCCTCATTCTTTCTATTGTTGCTTGTTCTTTCTTTTCTTTGGTCAGGTTTGCCAGTGGCCTATCGATTTTATTGATCCTTTCAAAGAACCAACTTTTTGCTATATTAATCTTATGCATTGTTTTTTTTTTGTCTTCCCAGTGGTTCAACTCTGCTCTAATTTTTATTCTTTCTTTTCTTTTACTGTTGGAGGGATTATTTTGCTGGCTCTGTTCTAGTTGCTGAAGTTTTTGTGAGAGTGTGTCTGCCATACGCCTCTCTTCCTTTTTCATATATGCTCCTATTGCAATCAGACTACCTCTGATAACTGCCTTCGTGGTATCCCAGAGGTTTTGATATGTAGTATTCTCCTTTTCATTGAGATCTAGAAATGTTTTGATCTCCCTTCTGATCTGGGTCATTACCCATTCATGCCGCAGGAGTTCGTTATTCATTCTCCAACATTTTGCCCTTGTTTTACTAGTGGTCCTGTTGTTAATCTCCAGCTTTATGGCATGGTGGTCAGAGAAGAATGTCTGTATGATCTCTATGTGTTTGAATTTACTTATGCTTGACTTGTCCCAGCATGTGGTCAATTTTTGAAAATGTGCCATGTGGACTAGAGAAGAATGTGTATTTTTTTTTGTTTGGATGGAAGGTCCTGAATATATCCATCATATCTAGTCGTCTTATTGTGGTATTTAGTTCTATGGCCTCTTTGCTGAGCTTCTTTCCCAAAGATCTGTCTTTCTCTGATAGTGGCGTGTTAAAGTCTCCTACAATAATTGTTGACTCTGTAATATCTTCTTTCATGTTCTGAATAGTCCGTTTGACAAATTTTGCGGGTCTCTGATTTGGCACATATATATTTATTATGGCCACTGGTTCCTGGTGAAGTGTTCCCTTGAGCATTATAAAGTGCCCCTCCTTGTCTCCTTGAACCTTGAGGTCTGTTTCATCTGAGATTAGGAGTGCGACCCCTGCTTTTTTTGATTCACCATTAGCCTGATATATCCTCTTCCAGCCTTTTATTCTTAGATTATTCTTGTCTGCGAGTTTAATATGTGTTTCCTGCAGACAACAGATTGATGCATTATGTTTTCTGAGCCAGTCAGCCAGCCTTTTTATTTTAATGATGGAGTTCAGGCCATTGACTTTAGAGTTATTCCAATCTGTGGTGGGTTCATTTCTGGCCTTTTGTGTTTTTTAGTGTGTTTTTTATCTTACTCCCCTTTTCATAGCTCTGTTGTGTTTTCATTAGGAGCTTCTTTATTGTTCTGTGTTCTACCTGTGGCCGTGTGTTCTTGGTGATTATGGTTAGTGAGTTGGCTTCTTGGTGAGATTGGAGTATAGGATGGTCTCCTGTTTGTGTTTGATGGGTGATGGTCTTCTGGCCATAGTGAGTCGGCAAGGATTTTCCTCAGAGTTGGGTGTCTCACAGCATATTCTTTAAGTTTTTCCTTATCTTGAAAGACCCTTATTTCCCCATCTATCTTAATAGATAGCTTTGCAGGGTAGAGAATTCTAGGGGAGGCCTTGTTTTCCTTGAACTTCTGGAAGACATTGGTCCACTCTCTTCTCCTCTTCATGGTTTCAGTTGATAGATCTGCACATATTCTTACCTGAGAGCCCTTATATGTGACCATCCTCTTTTCTCTTGCTGCTCTCAGGATTTTCGCTTTTTCCTCAAAGTTGGATAGTTTATTATATGCCTTGGTGAGTTCTTCCTGAGGTCTAGTCTACTCGGTGTCCTCTCTGCTTCCTGTATGATAGGCTGGTTCTCATTCATTAGGTTGGGAAAGTTTTCTTTCAGAAATTCCCTTGTTAAATTAGCTGTTGATTTCCTCACCGTGTCTTGTTCTGGTAGGCCAATGATCCGGATGTTGTTCCTTTTCATAGTGTCGCTCATTGATCTTAGGTTTTCTTCTGTCTCTCTCATTATCTTGTTTGACTGTCTTTCACGTTTATTGAGGTCAACCTGATTGTCTTCAAGGTCACTGATACGAGTCTCAGCTTCATCCAATCTGTTCGTGAGATCCACAACCCTGCATGCAGCTTCTGCTATTTCCCTTGTTAGCTCCTGTATTTCTCTCTGATGCTTGATCCTCATTCCCTCTATTGTGGACTTCATCCCTTCTATTGTGTCCTTCATCCCCTCTATCATTGCATCTTTTTTCTGTGTAGCTTCCTTTATCTCTTTTATTTCTCCTATCAATCTTCGGAGAATTTCTTTTTGTGGCAGATCCATATCAGATTCTTCTGAGTATAATGAGATCTGTTGCTGTGGTTTGTCTTTCTTGTTTACTTATTAGTACTGAAGTATTGTTCTGTTGTTTACGTGATGCTTTTGAAGAGGTTGGTGCCATTTTCCTTTTTCCAAAGTCCCTTGTTTACTTTCAAAGTGATTGGTGTTTTCACAGGGTACTTGTGTTTTACTGTGGAGATTGGTTGCTGTGTAGTCAAGTACCGTGTTGCCTTAAAAGTCAGCTGTCCCCTTGTTTCCACGCAGCTTTCCGTGCACACAGACTACTGGGCACAGATTCCTAGACACACACACACACACACACACTCCTAGCCACAGATACCCACACTGTATGGTGCAGCAGGCTCCCACCTCTGGTGCTGGGTTTGCAAATGTTCAGCTTACGTCCTGAGCCAATCAGCTGTCCTCTTATTCTCACACAGATTCTGTGCACACAGGCTCCTGGGGGCGGACTTTAAGGCCCACAGACTCCCTGGCCTACAGGCTCCCCAGCTTGGAAGGGCCGGAGGAGGACCACGGGGCGGGGGACAGACTCAAGCGGTCGGACTCCCCACCTAGGAGAGGTCGGAAGAGGACCACAGGGCAGAACCGTGCTCAAATGTCTAGGCTCCCCCAGCTAGGAAAGACGGGGAGAGGACTACAGGGCAGAACCAGACTCAAGGGGCCAGATTCCCGACCTATGAAAGGCTACAGGAGGTCCACAGGGCAGAGCCAGACTCAGACGTCCAGGCTCTTCAGCTAGGAAGGGCGGGAGGGGTACCACAGGGCGGAGCCAGCTGCAAGGGGGCTGATTCCCCACCTATGGAAGGCCAAAGGAGGACCGCAGGGCAGAGCCAGGCTCAAGGGAACAAATTCCCCACCTAGGAAAGGCCAGAGGAGGACCACAGAGCAGGACCAGGCTCAGCGGGGCAGACTCCCCAACTAGGAAGTGCCAGAGGAGGGCCACAGGGCAGGACCAGTCTCCAGGGGGCCGAGGGAAGGCCACAGGGGGCCCACAGGGCAGAGCCAGACTCAGACGTCCAGGCTCTTCAACTAAGAAAGGCGGGAGGAGGCCCACAGGGCAGAGCCAGATTCAAGGGGGCCGACTCCCCCACTAGGAAAGGCCAAAGGAGGGTCGCAGGGCCGAGCCAGGCTCAAGGGAACAGACTCCCCACCTAGGAAATGCCAGAGGAGGACCACGGGGCAGGACCAAGCTCAATGGGGCAGACTCCCCAACTGGGAAGGGCCCGTGAAGGACCACAGGGCAGGGCCAGCCTCCAGGGGGTCAAGGAAAGTCCTTAGGGGGCCCACAGGGGAGAGCCAGACACAGACGACCAGGCACTTCAGCTAAGAAAGTCGGGAGGAGGTCCACAGGGCAGGGCCAGATTCAAGGGGGCCGACTACCCACCTAGGATAGGCCAAGGGAGGGCCGTTGCTTCGAGCCAGTTGCCAAGGAACAGACTCCCCACCTAGGAAAGGCCAGAGGAGGGCCGCAGCTTTGAGCCAGACTCAAAGGAACAGACTCCCCACTTAGGAAAGGCCAGAGGAGGACCACAGGGCAGGACCAGGCTCGAGGGGGCAGAATCCCCGGCTAGGATAGGGCAGAGGAGGACCTCAGGGTGGAGTCTGATTGAAGCGTTCAGGCCCCCCAGCTAGGAGAAGCTGCAGGCAGGCTGTGGCGCTGCCAGAGACTTGATCAGTCTGCTTCTCGTGCCTCTGCAAGCGGCGGCGATGAAGAACTCAGAGACCCGATTCTGGCTCGGGATAAGCAGCCTTGAAAGACCCCTACCTGGCGCCCCAAAAAACTCCAGCCTGGCTTTCCTCTCCAAACTGCTGACTTTGGCACCACGCCATTGCCCGGTTCCCGCTAGGGAAAGCCGCTCGGAAACACTCCCGACTGGCTCTCCTCTCCAATCTGCCGGACTCGCCCCGCCGTGCTGAGGGGCCGAGCCCCGAGCCCCCGCTAGGGAAGGCGGTGTTGAAAAGCTCCTGCCCAACTCTCACGGCCCGCCGCAGCCTGGGTCTCACTAGGGGAAGCCGCCCCAAAAAACTCCCGCCTGGCGCTCCCCTCCAATCCGCCCAACTCTCCGCGGAGCCGCTGCCGCCTCTGCCACCGCCGCCGCCCGGTTCCCACTAGGGAAAGCCACCCTGAAAAGCTCCCACCTGGCGCTCCCCTCCAATCCGCCCAACTTTCCGCGGAGCCGCCGCCGCCACCGCCGCCGCCGCCCGGTCGTGATAATTATTATAAGTAAAATAAAAGTGGGCTAGCCAGGTCCTTTCTTAGTATAACTCCACATGTGTTCATGTATGCCTAACCATATACACACTTGTCTGCACGAGAACCTTCATCATTCAAAACCAAATCAAGATTGATAGAGAACAGGGATCAAGGCTAGCTTTAAACATAATATGTTTACTATGTGCATAACTCTGATAAAACAGGGCTGAGCTCTCGCCAAGACACACTGTCATTGTGGCTGTCTATCTTGGAAATGCTTGGCACCACCAGTGTGGGTGTAAAACAGGTAGAAGGAGAGAAAATGGTAGGGCAAAACTCATCCCTGGAAGGCATAGCAGAGATTTAATATTATGGCTTCTAAGATGCTTTCTCATTAGTGATTAAATAAAGACATGTATGGTTAAGATGGATGTTGAATATTAGGTCTTAAGTAAAATGCTCTCAGAGATAAATACATTGACTTTCTTGTGTATCATGAATGCTTAGTTAATATTTAATGGCAACTTGACCTCCTCCTCAGGTTCATTAAATTATTCCCTGTTTCCTCAGGGTGGAGCCCCAATATGCCCTCAGTGAGTACAACGTCCTCCTTGATCTATGTCTTCAAAAGTAGCACCTTGATATGACTCAGAGTTGATGGGGGGAAGATGTACAGTAACAGCTCATAATAGAAAACACTTAGAGGACTTCAGAGTCAGCCTGTAGGTTAAGTGTTTTAGCCACTTCCCATCCACTCCTCACAGCAGCTTTACCCCAAACAACCCAAACCCATGACCATCAGCTCTATTTCCATGCATAGCATCTCCTTGTGTGCAGTTGCTGAGGCTCTAAGTCTTCACAGGGGCAGACATCTTCTTCTGAGGAGTGGCTGGTAAGTTTGACAAACAGTGCTTATCAGTTAGCAGTCCAATGCTTATCTGACACCAAATAGTTGCTACTATCTCTTCCATTTGCAGAAGCCAGTATTAAGTTGTTCCAAGATAAACAACTCTCTAAATGGCAGGCAGGGATTTGGACCTACATATCTATAATGCTGAATCTTTATGCTTCAAACCTCTAACCTCTGACTCTTCCTACTCATGATGACCCTAAGCATGTCTGAGTTGAACTGTCCTGGGTTTCATTGGCCTCTGCTTCTGAAACAGATCACCAGACCTTTTTCTGAGAAGCGTCTGGGTGGACTCCCACCTTCCATATTTCCATTAGTCACGAGAATTCCAGCATCTTCGTTTGCAACACCCATGATTCTTTGCCCCTGCAATAGCCCACTCTCCCTTGCATCACGATTTATCTCCTTGGTCCCCACACAAAAGAGGAATTTCTAGAGATATTGAAAGCCTTTTCCCTCTCATTTCCAGGGGAGAGTTGTTTTCCCAGATTTGAAATTAGGAAGCCCATTAAAGTGATTGGCTTGAAATATAATACCACTTTATATACTACCTCACCAAAAACAAGGTCATCTGAGAGTCTGAGCTCACAATTTAAGACATGTTCCCAATTGTACTTGGGATCTTCATTGCTACCCACAGTGACACAAATGTTCTTCTTCCCCCCTCCACCACCTCTGTCTTGGAAATTGCTACCAATCTTGCAACCTGAAGTGGAGAGTTTTCTAGTCCACAGTAATCAGACATCCTACACCCACTACTGCTAAGTCCATAGGGCACAGAATAAGAGGAATCAGTACAGCATTGTAATTGCCAGGCATAGATTTTTGCAAAGTTATCACCCCAGAAAAGTCATTTGGTCTTCAGAATTATTCATGTTGAGATAACATACTTCCTTTTGGTGCTGAAAAAAATAAATGAATTTTTATAAGATGACTGGTATGAACCTGGAGGCTGTGTGAAGCATGAGCAAGATTAGCTGCTTTTCCGTTGTCACACAATTCCTAGCCAATTGATGAACCTATAGGTAATGGTTCAGATCCACATTCTTTCCTCAGGTTGTTCTGATACTTGAAACATTGCCAAGAACAAAATCAAAACAAAAACTACAAACATTACCAAGATGAATAAGGGTGGGTTTTCAGAAATCCAGTTTTCACATTTATAGTATTTGGCCAATTATGAATGTGCTCAAGAAGATACTAACTACTAGTTGATCACTTTGTTCTCTCAATTCATGTGGTCTGAACACTGTCACACAGGGGCCATCTTGCCAAATATGTATAGTATTTATTAACTATCGTCTAGCAAAGAGCACGGGAGCCCTAGCCTTGTCATTGTTATTTGGTCTGCTAGCGATAAGGTCTCTGATGGAGGAAGACTGTGCTTCTTAATCCCATAAGGACTTGTAGTCTCAGAAACCCACCCTCCTACCTCATCCACAAGAGTCACTATGAGTTGAACTCAATGACAGCGAGGATGGGGTTTTGTTTTCCTTTTTAGATAGAAAGGACACCGTGATTAAAAGTTTGCCCATGGTCTTTCTTCTGGGTGAGCAGATTGCACTTGCATTTACTTTGATCCTTCCCCAAATAATTTTAATTAAAAGTTAAAAAGCATGCAAGTGACCCTTTAACAATATCGCTGGTAAAACCTTGTACTCAGTTGATATTATTGTTGTGCTCAAGAGTTGCAAGCATCTCCTTAAATGCCTTTTAACATTAATCACCTCTGCATGAGCCATTGCAGGTCATCTCTCCAGGAGAGGATCAGTGTAACAGTGATTTAAATGGAACCTTGCAACCTTTAAACCCATCACCTTAGGATTGGGGGCAGAGGAAGGGGAGATTGACATATAGGTAGGCCTGCTAGTTCAACATATGTTAGTCAAGGATCAACTCTCTTAGTATAACCCCCCCTCCCCCAAAAAAAAGAAAGATAAGGAGAAGGGGCAACAAGAACCCAATTTCTCTAGTGGAAAAGCAGATGAATGAATAGCAATTCAATTTCCAATTTCCAGAAAACTGAAACCTAAGCCAATGGTGGAGAAAGCCAAGAAAAAACCTGATTTATATTGCAGACAGCCAGTAATGGTGATACCAGGTACCTTTCCAAGTGTGGGTAAAGAGGACCACGAAATGGAAAAATGATTGGAAAATGTATTCCCACTTTGCCCAATTCCATGACTGTCTCCTTCCCCAGACATGGCAGAAAAATAACATGTTTATTGTTTTGGTGTGTTAAGACACAGCTAGAAGAATGTTCAGGGTACATTGGTTATATTCAACAATCAGTTCAGGTTGGGAGTCAGAGACAAGTGACATATTAGTAGCTATTGCCTATTTTTAGTGCAGTAAATACCACCACAAGGCTAATTTCAATTAGCAATTTAATATCACTGATATTCAAGTTGAGAAGAAATATATACAACTAGGTTCTCTGAACCTGGGCAATCTGGCTTGACTACATTCCTGAGTATGCCAGAAATAGAGATATTAAATCAATGTTTATATACACAAAACCAGGCAACAGAAACTGCATTCATTCCCTGTCATCTATTTGATACTCATGCACCATTAGGCCAGCAATATATGCTGTACATAGTACATTAGAAGTTGTGTGTTGTTTTGTTTCCCTCAAGAATTTTAGGTGGACCACAGTGGAAGGGATCAATAGCCAAGTACAAATTGAATTATCAAGGGATATACCTGACTAAAAAATCCAAAAATTGTGTACAAGGAAAACTTTTGAACACTATTACAAGAACACAAGCACGATTTCAACAAATGAAAGAGTAATACATGCTCACAGATTGGAAGACTCAATATAGTAAAGATGTCAGTTCAGACCAAGGCACTATATAAATTTAATGCTATCCCAATGCAAATACCATCATCTTTCTTCAAAGATTTGAAAAAATTGATTAACAACTTCATATGGAGAGGGGAAAAGCCAAGAATTAGCAGAGAAGAAGAAGGAAAAAATGGGAGGGTTTGCTTTACCTAATCTTGTCACCTATTATTGCAGCTACAGTGGTCAAAACAGTATGGTATTAGTATAATGACAGATACTTAGACCCATAGAAAGAACTGCAAACAAAGACTTAAAATCATCAGCATACAAAAAACTGATCTTTGATAATAGTCTCAACAATGTCAAATGGGAAGTAGGTACCCTCTTTAGCAAGTTATGCTTGGAAAAATAGATATCTACCTGAAGAAAAATGAAGCAAGACCCTTATCTCATGCCATGCACAAGAATAAACTCAAGGTGGATCACAGACCTATCAGAAATAGGTAAAGACACAAACACAGAGGAGGTATAAGTTGACAAGTGGGATAGACTGAAGATAAAACACCTGCGTACATTGAAATAATTCACCAAGAGAGTAAGAAGAGAGCCTATGGGCTGAAAAAAAAACATCTTTAGCAGTGACACATCAGACAAAGACCTTATTACAAAAATCTGCAATTCTCTACTAGTTTACAATAAGAAGAAAATACTGCCCCCTAAGGAGGTGGGCAAAGGACCTGAACAGGAGTTTCACAGGGGCAGAAATCTGAATGGCCAATAAGCATATGAAAAAATGTTCCCAATCATTAGCCATAAGAGAAATGTAAATTAAAATAACTATGAGAAACTACCAAGTACCATCAAAGATAGCCCAATTCAAAAATCAGAAAGTAACAAGTGTTGGAAGGGCTGTGGAGAAACAGGAACTCTCATCCACTGCTGATCTAAAACAGATGGAAATCCTCAACCCAGCAATCCTCTTACTGGGCATATACCCAGAAGAGACAAGAAACAAACTATGGTCAGACATCTGTACTCCAATGTTCATCATAGCTCAGTTTACAATCTGAAGGAGTGGGAAACAACCCAATTTTCTATAAATGAACGAACTAAAAACAGTGGCACATACATACAATGGAGTATTGCCCATCCATATAAAGCAGTAATGAATGCATGAAGCACAACACCACACACAGGAAAGACTGGAGAAAAATATGGTAAGTGAAGCAAGCCAAGCACAAAAGAACAAATACGACATGAGTCTGCTGAGGTAAACTTAAAATGCAAAAGGGACACAGGGGAAAAGCTACTGTATACATATATTCCTGAATGAGGTCCAAGTACTATGGCAGGGGCCAGACCCAATCCAAGGATATCTATGGCAACCAACTGAAAGTGAGGAGAAAGAAAGAAAGAAAGAAAGAAAGAAAGAAAGAAAGAAAGAAAGAAAGAAAGAAAGAAAGAAAGAAAGAAAGAAAGGAAGGAACATGGGTAGCGGGGGAATAGGGTACTAACACACCCAAGGGGAGGACATTGCTGATATCTCCGCAGGAAAGGAACAGAGGGACCAGACTTAACCCAGTGTGCCAAGAATACAACATACAGGTATGAAGCAGGGAACCAATTGAGAGGTCTGCAAGGGCAACCTCAATCCCAATTACATGGACATGCTTCCCACTCCCAGAAGAATGCACTTCAGAGGACAGTACTGAAGCTACAGTTCAGGGGGAAGGGTGCATCTGATCAGAACACACGGGAACAAACTAAGAGGGAAGGCGAGAGGAAGAGAGAGTACAGCACATCGGGCCCACTAAGCCCCAGGGATCATACTCCAGCTCAGAGCAACTGATGCACAGAGGACCATGAGGCCGGCCCCACTGTGAGGCAAGATGTCCCTCACTGACACATAGCGCTACAGGGGACAACACTGGAGGCACGATTCAGGAATTGTGCCCAATCTCACCCCACCACACTGGGGGTGAAATATTAAGCATGTGCAACAGAGCAGGAAGGGGAGTAAAGCAATGAAGTTCCTGAAGAGTACCAAAAATAGACTTTGGGGCCAGGGTATGGCTTCCCATCAGACTCCACTGGAAAAACTCTTAAAGGTTAACAAACAGACATGGAACGATGTATAGACTTCACTTTTTTGTCATTTGTTTTTGTTGATACTTTGTTTTGTTCTGTCTTGTTTTTGTGCTTATTCTAATGATTCTGTGGACTAGTAACTACTTTATACAAAGCATAGTGAATCACATCACCTGAGGAACTGTACAGAGTGCCGCGGCATTAGGAAGGTTGAGAACCACTGCTCTAGGGCAAGTTATTCCCTGGATTGCTTCAGGTTCTGGGAGCAGCCAGGCTTAGAATTCTCGTGCTGATGAATGTATTTGCCTCCACTGTTTCCAGATCCGATTTGTGCTCTCCCTGTGTGTTTGTGCACCTCTCTGTGTCTATATTGATCTCTATATAGCTGTGAAGTGTACATTGGAATGACCTCAATACTGATATCCTTTGATGAATTGTATTATAGGAGATGATCATAGTACACTCAGTTAGTTAACGTGAACTCAAACTGAACAATTATGAAGAAGATGCAGGACCAGGAAGTGTTTCCTTCTGTTGTGCAAAGGGCCACTAAGTCTCAACTGAACTAGGAACCCTAGCACAACGGGTTAGAGCACATCCATGAGTATAGAAGTAAAGATCCCAAGCCATACTTTGGAGAGACACAGTTCATAGCAGTGCTCATAATTATGAGTGCCTCACAAGAGAACTAATGAGATGACGGTGAATTTCATCTGGAAAATTCTCCCCACAAAGGACTCTCACTTGCACTTTATAAAGGTAACCTAATGTAGACAGAGATGTAGTGACACAATTGCTGCATCATTGGGCACAAGAATAGCACAAATGTGAGGATGACACAAGAATGGGCGGTGCTTATGGTCACTATGGGTTCGAGGACCTAACAACAAATGTAGGTAGGAATCCAAAGATAGTCAGGTGTTGTAGGAAATCTGCTAACTTAAAATCTAATCAAGTTAAAATGGGGGGGGTAGTTAAAGTAAAGATAATACAGAGGGAAGAAAATTGCAAAATGATTTAGAAAGGTTACTATATTTATTAAATAAGTAAAGCATTCTGTTACACAAAGAATAATCAGAGAGTGGAGCACAGATGGGTTAAAAGATACAATCCAAGAAACTTTCTAGAAAGGAGACAAGACAAATTAATCCAGGAGGTCCAAAATCCAAGTAGCAGGAGTTCCATAAAGAAACATAAAGCTAATGAAGTAATTCCACCAGACCAGAAATGCATGAATCTTACATTAAAAGAACTACCGAGAATGAGCAGAATGAGTCAAAAATGCTCACGCCAAAATTCCAGGAGCTCCTTATTAAATGTCAGAGTCCTAGATACAAATATAAGGGTTTAAAATTATTTCAGTAAGGAAAGCAAAGGGTCAAAATACAAAATAACATTTTAATTCTTTACTGAAAAGTAGGAATAATTTATCAAGGCACACTTTCAATATTTTGAGGTAATATGATTACCAACTTGGAAATTTATACCCAGAACCCCATCAATGAGGTGACATTTAAGGTTCAGAAGTTTTTCTCCCTTGAACCTTTCTTCAAGAAACTACTGTAAGAGAACCTTCTAAACACAAAGTAGCTCAGTAAGCCATTAAATGCAAGAAACAGGAGATCAATCACAGCAAAACAGCTAGAGTAAGGAAGAAGGAAAATTCTGGGATGGCAGCTCAGCAGTGAATGGACCCAAGGTTGCATTCAGATAACAGCAGGAAGACAAGGACTTTGGGGGGAGTTTCCAAGAAGAATCTATAGCACACCTAGCATTTGTAGTAAAGAAAAATGGGGATTCATTAGTCATATGCCCACTGCCATTGAGTCCATTGTGACCGATAGTGGCCTGTAGAACTGCCTCAGGGTTTCCAAGGCAATGATCTGTCTAGAATCACACTGCCCCATCTTTCCTGTATGGAACAGGAGAGGGTTTCAACCCTTAACTTGTTAGATATCAACTGAGCTCCTAATCATTACGCCACCCAGGCTCTTTAATCAGTAATAGATACATAACAAAATTAAGCAAACCTAAAAAAAAAAGCAATAAATGGCCAACTCTAAAGATATAAAAATGTCACATATGAAAGAGAATAAAATGCTAGTTGTGTCAGGCAGGGTTCTCTTAGAGAAATAAACCCAGGACACTAGTAATTATTTTTTACATATTTATATAGAGAGAACGGTATATAAGATAAGAAAGAAACAGTTAACTATCTATAAAGCAGTACAGATTGCTCTGTGCAACTCACTTGCGTGAGACAGAAGACTGGCTGTCCTTCAAGTCTTGAGGGCCGCTGAGTAGTCCTCTGTAGAGCAATTCAGGCTATCTGGTCACAGGCATCAAACAGCAAAGCAGGTCACCAACAGTCAGCCAGATGACAGAGTCCAACAGTCCCCAGCTCAAGAGATATATATCCCAGGAGCGTGGCGAAGTAGGGCTTGAGGGAACTTCAACTCACAGCTCCACAGTCCATGATTAGGTGCCCCACGGGTAGTGTTACTTGGAGGTCGATGCACAGGACGAACAAGGCAGCTCTTAACTGCTTCCAGAAAATAACTCAGTAAACTGCAAGGACATATCTGACTTCTGGCTAGCCAAAGAAGTAACAATACCATGAGGCACAAGTCAAACATACATCTACTTTCCGTCTTTATGATTTGTTCCTCTAGTACCCCACTCCTCAGGTGTTAGTACGGGTAGACTAGAGGAACAAATTTCAAAGACACGCATATAGCTATAAGGAAAAGGTTTATATATAAGAGAAATAGGACATTAAGAAAGCATCCCAATCCAGTCCAGTACAAAGTCATAAGTCCGATATTAACCCCTACGCCCGATATCAGACTATAAAGTCTCCTTCCGACTCACGAAGTCACAGGTCAGTGGGTGCAGAGTTCCGGCGCTGGCAGGGTTCTCCCCATGGCTCCTCACTTCCAGGGCTCAGGGTCCATCAACAGTACATCGCTCCAGCTTCAGAGGTCTGGCTCCATCAGGGCAAGGCTGTGTCGTCTCTCCAACGGCTCCTCTAGCTTCTCGGATGCTGCCAGCTCGTCTTTCCCATGATTCATCGTCTCTGAGACTAACTCCCAACAACTGGGGAAGATAGCTTCTCATCTTCATGAGGGAAATATCGCGAGATTTCCCAGAAGTCTCAGGAGAAAGCCATGCCCACATAGAGGCCTCATCGGCTACTCAATGGCTATCTCCAGATTAACAGGCTAGACTCCACCCCTACATTTCAATCATAAGATTAACATAAGCACATGGCTGCCACATTAGTTTGCTAAATGTGTCAGCTGGGAATAATGTTTTGCAACATTGTAATTATTAATTGAAACAAGCATTGTGGTGGTCATGTGCTAGGGGTGTAGTCTAGCCTGTTAATCTGGAGATAGCCATTGAGTAGCCAATGAGGCCTTTGTGTGAGCATGGCTTTCTCCTGAGACTTCTGGGAAATCTCACGATATTTCCCTCATGGAAATGAGAAGCTATCTCCCTAGTTGTTGGGATTTAGTCTTAGAAACAACTAACTATGGACAAGAAAAGATGGCAGCATCCGAGGAGCTGAAGGAGATGGAGGAGAAGCCACACGGCCTTACTCTAATGGAACCAGACCTCTGGAGCTGAAAAAGCCATGTGGAGAGCCCTGCCATGCTGATTTGTTTCTACCACCACTGGATGCTGTTGATGGACCCTGAGCCCTGGAAGTGAGGAGCCATGGGGAGACCCCTGCCAGCACCGGGATTCTGCTCCCACTGGCCTGTGACTTTGTGAGTTGGAAGGAGACTTTATAGACTGGTATCAGGCATATGCGCTGATATGGGCTTATGACTTTGAACTGGACTGGGTTGGGATGCTTTCTCAATATCCCATTCCTCTTGTATATAAATCTTACCCTTATATCCATATGCATGTCTATGAATTTTGTTTCTCAAGTTTACCTGGACTAGCACAAGCATTGTAACAAGTGGGGGCTTCAAATGTTTATGGGAAAATAGAATTTCTCCACACTTTTTGAAAACACCTTCTATATTGTCTAGGTATCATGAAAGATTATGGGGAGTGTGTGTGTGTGTGTGTGTGTGTGTGTGTGTGTTGGGAACAGTAAGAAATAAAATAGAAAATTTACTTTCTTCAATAAAATCAAACTCTCTGCCATCAATTTGATACAACTCATAGCAATGCTATAGGACAGGGTAGAACTGCCACAGTGAGTTTCTGAGACTGTAACTGGGAACCAGAGTAGAAAGACCCATCTTTCACCCAAGTGTAACCACTATGCTCCCAGGGATCCTTGTACTGCAAGCGAGAACTGAAGAAATTAAGAAAAGATGGTATGAACTGAGAATTTAGACAAACCTAAGTATAATTAAAAATATATAGTGAAAAAGTTACTTAGGAGCATATGAGAAGAGACTAAGAATTTTTTTATTTTAGCTTTATAGAAAAGTTGTTTTTCAGCTATCAGCATAAACAATTCCACTTTCACAAAAAAGTAAATACAACAATAAAGAAAAAAACATTAAGTTTAGAAGGGAAAGTAAGAAAGCCTTTAATAAGGCTGCAACATATACTTGAATGTCAGAAAATTCTTGGAAATTGTTGAAGCTAAAGATATACTCCTGAAGAAGCCAACTATTAAGTACTATTCATGCCTCATATTCATGTCTTAGTGCCCATTCACAAGCTTGAGAGAATAAAGGGGCCCACTCTTTGACTAAGTTTACTTGCCCAAGATAGATTCCTAAATTGTTAAAAATAACCTCCTGGTAAATTTAACATGTAAATTTCTCCTCTATGCCATCATTAACTGTGGATAAAATTTTTCTGTAGAGGAGATCCCTATCAAAATCTTATTCCCTAGATTTTGACACTGTGGGTGCAGCCTCACCTGGGAAAGGTCCCTGGAGATGTATACTCTCTGTCACACTGTGAAATGTGCTCAAGAATCAAATGCATCGATTCATTCTGTCAACGTTTATGTTTACTGTGTCTGGGAGCTGGAGAAACTTGAGACGTAAAGCAGGCAGGAGGTTTTTTCCTGGAGCCCACAGTAATTTAGGGGGACTAGACACATCAAATGACTACCGTGGAGTTGGGTTGACCTTTTACTTCTCATGCGAATCTTAGTCAAAGCTTTTGTTTTCACCTAAGTCAATTACTCTATTTTCATTTGCTTGTTTTTGAGCATAATAATTAGCATCTGTAATACAGATGTAGGAGTGGTTACAGTAATTCTATATGGAAGCAACAAAGAAGGCAAAATAGAAGAAAGGCGGGTTGGTCTTTTGCTATTTTGTGAACAAATTATAACGGATGACTGAATTGAATAGGATGGATGATTCAATTAATAAAATTCACTATTTAGACTTGGTTCTCCTGGTCAAAGAGACACCAATATTGGGAACTATAATTAGTGTCTAATAAATCAAAACTCACTGCCATCAAGTCGGTCCTGATTCAGAGACTCTCCAGGATGCAGTAGATGTGCTCCATGGGGGGTTTTAAGATTGTAAGTCTCTATAGAAACTGACTGCTTTGCTTTCCCCCCAGGACCAACTAGTGGCTGAAACACCCGTCTTCCAGGTAACATCACAACACTTAACCCGCTATGCTGCTTGAAAGGAACTCTGGGTCACCTTTGATTCATTGTGCTAATACAGACAGAATGGGATATACCAGTGCCCCTGGCTTCTACAAGAACAATTTTGAGATGAATTCAAACTCCCAAAGAGCCATCCAGGATTTTTCCCAAGTTCATTTTTAGAGTGCTTTGTTTCCTTGGTTTAGATTTCATGGAGCCAGGGGACTAATTACACACATGGACTTCAGGATTTTTTTTTTTTAGCTATTTGTATTTCAGTTGATAACACATTTTCCATTCACTCATCCCAGGTTATGCTCTTTTCCAGTGGGTAATATATATTTGCTGATCCAGGTTTTAAATAGGACATTTTCCCCACTCCAAACCAAGTCCTGTTTCACTGACCCTTCCTTTTGTTTAAGTTCAAAAGCCTTTTTTTTTTTCCTGGAAAGGAAATGTTTTCTTATGTTTGAAAGACATTGCTATTACCATTAGGGGATAGATCTGTGTTACAACTGTAAATTTGAGGTTAAAGAGCCATCTGGAATTAAACTGCTGCCTCTTATGCCAATTGTGTGATTTAGACTGAGTCATAAAGGAATTCCAAACTGCATTTAGCTCACCTTGCCAAGTTAGCTGCTCCCATACTCACTGAAAAAGGAGACAGGACAACTGCTAGCCAATTTCAGAGTGTTTTCATTGAAAAGAATCTTGACTTTGAGGCAAGAAGAAATGTTGGTCCACCAAAATTAGAAATAAACATGGTTTATTTCCTGCTCAAAATAAAGATTAGTCGTGGCTTAATTTCCTTGTGTCTGTTGAACTGCATTGCATTTGCACTTAAAAACTCAAAATTCAGGGTAGAAGACAAGGTAGCTCTGTTTTAAGTGGCACTCCCCAATAAGAATTTAATTGCTAACTGAAAAGATTCATGGTTCAAGCCCACCAGCTGCTTTGTGGGAGAAAGATGTGACTGTCCGCTCCCGTAAAGATTTAAAGCCTCAGAAACCCAAGGTAGGATCTTTTAAAGTTATATTTCAGTGGCTTCTGACTTACATAGCTTTAGTTGTGATACCCCCAAACATATATACACACAAATTAAAGGTGTGTACCCAATAATTTTACTTAGAAGGCACATTGATCAACTATAAAGACATCAGTTAGAACTTGAAAATATTGAATATATTAATTTTTGTTGGATTCTTGTGCCTAACTGACCTGTACTTGTATGTGGGTAAATTAGGTCAGTTTTTAGAATATAATTTATGAGATAATACCAAAATATTTCAACCTGTTCTTGGATCCCCTTTATTCTCCGAGCATAGATATGCTATCCTAGGTGCTCTTGGGCGTGAATAAAATGAGTTTAGTGACCTTTCCAACCTGGATGACTTGGCAGCACTCACACTGTCCCTTCTGCTGAGGGAAAGACAAGCCAACCTTGTTGATGGGCATTAGCTTTTTATTCTAAAGGATCTCCTCCTTAGAATGAGAATCAAAACTCTCAACTTTCAAAGTTTACTCTTATTATCATGGTACAACCTGAGATGGAATTACTGTGCAGTTTTCTAAAAAGGAATTGCTTTCATTTTCCTTAACAGGAGTTTAAATCTTCCCAGTCTATTTTTATTGCTACCAGGCTTTAGTCGAAAGCGAATATGAGGTAAATCTCACTAAATTTTCCAATTAAAATCAATAATATCATGTAAATAAGTTATATCTGACATGGAGGATAGGACTGTCTGTGGTCTGTTGAAAGATGTTTGATAATTCTTGTCCCTCAATGCATCATACAAATGTCACACAAGTAAACTGGAAAATTGTTAGATACATAGAAACTCAGGCCCTACCCCATACCTACAGAGGCTTCAGAATCCTATTGTTCTCACCCACCTCTTTTAGATGTGTGATTTGGTATTTCTGGTTTTTCCTATATAATCCACATTTCAGCTCTTTCAGCAACTTCATTGCACTTCAGTATGAAGGGAAAAGGCAGGTTTGGGTAGATTCCATGCTGGTGCTCAGGTCCAAGGTCTAAAATGTTCTTGGAACTTTCAGATATTCTAATGACATTTGCACACACTCTTTACTATTATCCCACCCTTAGTTCCAACATTTTTTAGAAGAAAGCATGCACAAAAAGAAAGGAAATTTTATTAGAATCATTATTAAACCCACTGTAATCGAATTGATTTCAACTTACAGCAATTTTATAAAGGATTTCCAAAACCATAAAACAGAACAGACAGCTTCATCTTTCTCTGGCAGAGGGGCTGGCAAGTTCGACAGCCAATCTTGTGGCTAGCAGCCCACACCTAACGCACAGTACTGCCTAGACTCCATATAGTCAATAGTTTTCATTTATTCACTCTCTATCATCAAGGTGCATAGCAACCTACAGGACAATGTAAAACTGCCCCTGTGAGTTTATGAGACTACAACTCTTTATGGGAGTAGAAGAAAGTCTCTGTCTTTCTCCTCAGTACAACCTTTCAGATTATAGCCCAACATATAACCATCACACCTCAAAAGCATTAGGATAGTAAGATCTCCATGCACAGAAAATGAGTTTAAGCATCATATTGACAGTACCTAAAATATGCTTTTGCTAATGGAAAGCATTCTTCAGGATACCATGACTACACTGATAAAATATAATTATTCCTAACACAGCCTAAGAGCAGTTGACAATGAATGCCCCCTTGTCTACACTTGACCCAAGCATTGTGCTAATTACCTAAAAGGGATAGAAATACTAAATGGTGTTTGGGCGTCATTTTTTTAATACAAAAAGAATGGTTTTTAGAAAATAATAAAGCCTTATATTTTAATACTGAAGCATAGGATCAAAAGGCACATGTAGACGAGATCTACACCAATTGACCAATTGCAAAGGAGCATTGGAGAACCAGGAATAGACTGCTTCCCAGGCACCAGGCTCATTTGTGTAAGTTGGAACATTAGGCGTATAAGCACTGGATTGTGTAAGTGAATTTGTGTAAAGAGGCAGCATATTTTCCATTCAACACCTGTTAACTTTAAGTATTTGCATCTAGTTACATAGGTTTCTTTGTCTTAGGGCTGTAATGCATGCTGCTTTCAGCTAAAGGGTACTATGAAACTATCAAGGACAAGCCCTACAACCATGAAGCAGATGACTTTCTCATACTGCTCACTATGATTTCCTTGTCTTCAGGAAGAAGTCAGGAACCATCTGAAACAAACAAACAAAAAAAAGAGCATTGTGCAGCTCAGCCTCAGAGGGATGTGGCAAAAAAAAAAAAAAAAGCTCACTTCTGCCTCTTGGTCACAAGAGAGTAAATATTTGCTAAGTGATTATTCCAATACTTTATTTTTCAGCTCTAACATAGAACAGATATATTCTTCACATCTAGTTAAGATCTGGATATCCAGAGATGCGTTTCCTTGTGTAAGTAAAATAAGAGAATGAGAAAACTTGGGAAAATAGAAAAAGAAGCAAAATCCTATGAAAGCTTGGACTTCTTGGTGCCAGATCCAGGTATTCAGGAAAAGAGAAAGGACTGATACTGATATACTGCAGAAAATCATTTCGTGTGTTAACTTGAACATAAGACCTGCTATCAACTACAAAGCAAGCAGATGTGGAGACAGGAGAAATGAAAGGGAAAAATGTGCTATGTGCTTAAATGTTTGAAGAACAGCAAAAATAAGGTGAAAGATCATTTAATACCATGGAAAAATGATCATCTACACTTGAAAAGTAACGTCCTTCATGAGCGTAACCTGTTGTACATATTTGCCTACAGGCTGTAATACTTAATGGATTGGACAAACCCAGATATTGCCTAGACTTAAAAAGTAGGAAGTTAGCCATTCAGAGGCTAAAGAAAGTCATGCCCTCCTCTGGCCCTCTTGTCTCGGGGATGTTCTATGTCAACTTAGGTAGAACAAGGTGGAAATTGGACTAGGCACAGAATTTCTTAGTGATGGGAAGACTCATCCAGCCTGGGAAAGGATGCAAATCCAGGTGGGTGATCTTCTCCGCATCTCACATTTGTTGCTGCTATTAGGTGTCATCAAGTTGATTCTGAGTCATAGAACCCATATGCGACAGAATAAAACACTGCTGTATCCTCATAATTGTCACTATGTAGTCCATTGTTGCAGCCATGGCGCCAATCCAACTTATTGAGGATTTCTTCTTCTTTTCTGTTTCCCTACATTATCAAGTCTGGTGTCCTTCTTGAGAAGCTGGTTCCATCTGAAAATATACCTAAAATGTATGAGAGAGAGTTTGGTCACACACTTCTTTATTTAAACAGTTTTATTGACATATAAGACAAGTCTTTAATACTGCAGACTCTATTCCTCTTGATAGCCAAGAACCATTGTGCTCAGGTGGCACCTATACATCGATCAAGAGGCAGTTGTGAGAAAAAAACTAAGAAATCCTGGATGGCTTAAAATCAAGAAAAGTATGTGTTGTGGTTGTAAATCTTCATCCTAATTATTCAGTATAGATGCGGAGCAAATCATCTGAGAAGATCATGGTTGAAATGAAGAACAATGCAGCATAAGAATTGAAGGAAGTTATATTTAGAACAAGATAAATAACACAACCATGCTTACTGAAGGTGAGGACTTGAAGCATTTGCTGATGAAGGTCAAGAATTGTATTCTTATGAATTACAAATCAATGTAAGCAAGAACAAAAATTGCATAACTGTACCAATCAGTACATGACCAATGGAGGAAAGAAAAGTTGAAATTGTCAAAAATTTTGACTTGCTTAGATCTAAAATCAATGCTCATAGAAGCAGCAGTGAAGAGATCAACAGATGCATTGCATTAGATAAATCTGCTGCCCAAGACCTCTTTCAAGTACTGAATAGCAAAGATGCTACTGTGACGAGGAAATTGCATCTGACTCAAGCCATGGTATTGCCCATTGCCTCATATACATGTGAAACTTAGACTCTGAATTTATGCATTTGATTAGAATTCTTCAACAGAAGAAGAGTACTAAAAGGATCATGGATAGCTAAAAGGCCAAACTTCTGTTTTGGAAGAAGTATGATTAGAGTGCTCTTAACTGCTTTGGATAGGGTGTCAGGAGATACCAGAGCTAGTAAAGTTGAGGGACAGCAACGAAGAGATGGGTTGACACAGTGGCTAAAACATAGTGGGCTCAGACATAGTAACAATTGTAAAGATGGTGCAGAACCAGGCAGTGCTTTGTTCTGTTGTCCATGGAGTCGCTATAGTTTGGAAGCGACTCAATGGCATTAAACAACAATATGCTTGTGAGCAATATTGGTCTATAGTTTCTATTTTCATGGAGTTTTAGAATCAGAGTTATGTTCGACTTATAGAATGAGTTTGGGAGTTTGTAATCATTTTCTATGTTCTGGAATAGTCAGGGTAGAATTGCAAATAGCTCTTCACTGAATACGTGATGCAATTCCCTTGTGAATCCATTTGTTCTGGGCTTTGATTGGAACTTTCTTGAACTCTTCTATTTCTTCTTTTGAGAAGAAATCTGTTGAGGTTTTCCATGTCAGTCTGTGTTAATTTGGATAGGTCGTTTATTTCTAGCTTTTTGCTCATTTCTTCTGTGTCATCAAATTTGCTTAGACTATAGTTTTCTTAGTAGTTTGTTCTTATTATTTGATTTCATTTGGATTTATTGTGATGTCATACTTTCCATCTCTAACTCTAGATGTTTGCTTCTTCCTCTTTCCCTTTATTAAGTTAGACAGCACTTTAAAATTTTTGTTAATTCTTTCAAAGAACTATTTTCTTTCCTAATGATCTGTCTTTTCATGAGACTGTGTATTGAAGTTCCTACTATTATTGTTGGCTATTTCTTTCTTTAACTCTGTGAGAAATTGAAGAGGTTCTTTCGCCAAAGATATATATGTATATTATGATTATATCTCCTTGTTCTATTATCCATTTATCCTTATTTATTGTCCATTTTTGTCTTTCATTATTCTCCTCACCTTGAAATCCATTTTAATAAATTAATGTTGTCACTGCTGCCTTTTTATGGTTGCAATTGACTTGGTAAGCTTTCTCCATCCTTTCCTTTTAACTTTAATTTTGTCTTTGGGTTTAAGGTGTGTCTCTTATATGCAGCATATATAGAAAGGTTTTATTTTATATTCCACTCTGGTACTCCATGTGTCTTGATTACTTAATCTATCGATATTCAATGCCATTATTTACAAATGCTTGTTTGTTGTGTCATTTTGCTGTGTGTCTTTTTGTTTCTTCTGATTTTTCTGTGGTTTTATTGGTATTCTTCTATGTTTCTATGCTGCTTTGAGTGCTGCTCTCATTGTATTTGACTTCCTGTATGATGTGGTCAGGTTTGGTCTACTGTTATTGATTCTCTGTCTGTAATGGAAGAGTTAATAAAATTCCATCATGGCATGTTCCATGATGTTCATCTTCCTGACATGATCCCTGAAGAAAAATGTGTGCATAAGCAAATGTGATGAAGAAAGCTGATGTTCCCTGGCTATCAAAAGATATAGCCTGGGGTCTTCAAGGCTTGAAGATAAACAAGCATCCATCTAGCTCAGAAGCAACAAACTTCCATGGAAGAAGCACACCAGCCTGTGGGATCATGGGGTGTCAAAGGAATCAGGTATCAGGCATCAAAGAACAAGAAATTATATCCTTTTGAATGAAGGGGAGTGGGGACTCACAGCCCATCTGTAGGCAATGGACATCCCCTTACAGAAGGGTCACTGAGAGGAGGCAAGTCACTCAGGGTGCAATGTAGCAACAATGAAACATACAGCCTTCCTCTAGTTCTCTAATGCCTCCTGCTCCACACTATCATGAGTCCAATTCTACCTGACAAATCTGGCTATATCAGAGGATTTACACTGATATAGATAGAAACTGGAAACATAGGGAATCCAGGACAGATGAACCCTCATGACCAGTGGTGAGAGTGGTGATACTGGGATGGTGGAGAGAGGATGGGGTAGAATGGGGGAATCAATTATAAGGATATACATATAACCTCCTCCCTGGGGAAATGGTAACAGAAAAGTAGGTGAAGGAAAGAATTGGAGAGTGTAAGACATGACAAAATAATAATAATTTATATATTATCAAGAACTTGTAGAGGAGGGGGGTGTGGAGGGAGGGGACAGTGAGGAATTGATACCAAGGGCACAAGTAGAAAGCAAATGTTTTGAGAATGATGATGTCAATAAATGTACAAATGTGCTTCACACAATGGATGTACATATGGGTTGTGATAAAAGTAGTATGAGCTCCCAGTAGAATGATTTTCTAAAAATTCTATCATGACATGTTCTGTATCATTTCTATCACCATGGTAATATTTTCCAAATGCAGATCATACTTTGTTTTCAAGTTTTACATTCCAATACTCAATAAGTATCAATGTACCATGATTACATGTTTGATCAATATTATACTACAGAGATTGAGCAGTCTTATCTTTTTTCTCTATTGGCTTTAGTGGTTGATGACCAAATTTTAACAATTGTCATATTTTTTATTTTATCAATTCATCATCTTGTTCAATGCTCTTACAGGTATCATAGCAGTCCATAATTGAAATAGTTCAAGTGTTAATTGTTCTATTGCTACTACAATCAGTTTCGAATCATTTTATTCCTTCTTGGAATCCTTAATATCAGCTCCTCTTTTTTTCTTTTAGTAATTTTATTGGGGGCTCTTACAGCTATTATAACATTCAGTGCATCATCTGTATCGAGCATATTTGCATACATGTTGCCACATACATTCCCAAGCATTTTCCACTTGAGCCCTTGGAATAAGCTCCTCTTTAAAAAAAAAACAAAAACTCCTCTCTCCCTTCCACCCCTTTTTTTAAAAATGAATCATTTTATTGGGTACTCAGACACCTCCCCTCACGATCTACACATACATCAATTGTATGCAGATCTCATCTGTACACTTGTTGCCATCATCACTCTCAAAGCATCCTCCCTCCACTTAGGCCCCCAGTTCCACCACCCCCTATTTGCCGTGAACCTTTAATAATTTTCAAATTGCTATTTCATATCGTATACTGTCCAATATGTCCCTTCACTCACTTCCCTGTTGGCCATGCCCCAGAGAGGAGGTTATATGAAATTAATTCCCCCTTTCTACTCCATCATCCCCCCAATCTCCCAATATCACCACTCCCATCACTGGTCCTGAGAGAATATAATATCAGCTCCTCTATATCCCCTCCCTTCCCCACCCTTCCCCTCAGGAACCCTTGGTGCTATTGTGTATTAGTCTGGGTAGACTAGAGAAACAAATTCATAAACACGTATATGGATATAAGGGAAATGTTTATATACAAGAGGAAAGAGACATTGAGAAAGCATCCCAGTTTAGTCCAATCCAAGGTCACAAGTCTGATATAAGCCCATATGTCCGATACCCTTCTATAAAGTCTTCTTCCAACTTACAAAGCATGTGCAATGACACCAGGACAATCACAGGCCAGTGGGTGCAGAGTCTTGTGTGCCCGGTGGCAGTAGAAACATCTCAGAGCTTGCAGGGGTCTCCCTGTCACCTCCCGAGCAATTCAGCACTGGCTGGGGTCTCCATGTGGCTTCTCTGGCCCCAGAGACTTGGCTCCAACAGGGCAAGCCCATGTCGCCTCTACTTTGGCTCCTCCTTTCTCCAGGAATCAGGATTGATCAGCATGCTGTCATCTCTTCTTTTCAGCAGTTCATCTCTCAGGAATTCAGTCTAGTCTCTCTTCTCCAATTGGGAAATACTGTGAGACGTCCCAGAATTCTTAGGGGAGAGCCATGTCCACACAGAGGCCTCATTGGCTATCTCCAGAGTGTCAGGCTAGACTTCACCCCTACACTCCCAATCACGAAACTGACATCAAGTACATGACTGCCACATATTGTTATATATCATTATTAATATTCTATCTTATATGTATATAATATAATATTTTCACCTATTCTGTTATTTACTCCCATTGAATGGAATTCTATAGTCATCATTGCTATTAGCTTGTTCCTCTCCCGCCCTTTCTTTCTGTATGCTCCTGTCTTCCTGTATGCTCAAAGAATCATTACTCCTGTTGCTATTTCTTTAGAGTCATCCATCCTGGCATTTCTGCATTGGAAGATCTTACACATACACTTGAATATATAGATCTAACAGTATTAATGGAGTGAGATATAAACCTTGATGATAAGAGAGAAAATAGATAATATTCAAGAACCAGAAGATAGCTATGAGTTCCATCAGTGCTATGCCAATAGCCTGATTTCCTCTCCACCCACCATGGCACCTCTGTGAGGGCTTATTCAATTTTCTTTAAGGTGGGCTTTGGGTCTCCACTTTGCCAATGCTTTTTCAATCCATTTGATTGCTTGTTTTCGAACTTCTGATTTCTGTTCCTGTCAACACCTCATGATTACACAGGCTGGTGTGTTTATTATATGTGGGATTTGTTCATGTCACAAACTGAGACCAGCCTTGTAGTCATCTCTGGGAATGAACTACTCTGAGCACTAACATTCCTTTCAATGACTGGCATTCAGAAATGAAGTCTATTCTCATCTCTCTTTTCTATAGAGACATAAACGATACTCTCCCCTTGGGTTGCTTACTGCCCTGATCCCCCATTGCCCACGATTTTCTTCCCCTGTCTTTCTGTGTACCTTAAAAGAAGGATGGGAAAGATGCCTTTACCTGCATCTATCCATCTGTATTTGTATTCAGTTAGTTATTTTATTATTATTTGTTTGATGATATTTGTATCATTAGAATTGGTCTAGCTCATGTCAGAATGTCTGATCATCTCCCCAGAAATCGTTTGTTGGGAGCATTTTCCTTTAGGCCCATTCTGCTGCTCGGACTTACTTCAGTGGGCTCATGTTGTTCTTGACTTTTGTGCTTGGCTGATTTCACTCAACATAATATCCTCCAACGTTTTCTATGAGATAAGGTGTTTCATCCTTAATTTTTAGGATGCGTAGTATTTCATTCATAACAATTCACCTACTGAGGGAAATTTAGGCTGTTCCCAGTTTTTTTGCAATAGTGAATTGCTCAGCAATGAACATTGGAGAACAGTTGTGCGTTTCTCAATATGTCCCGTAGTGGAATTTCTGGATCATAAGGTATCTCAATTTCCAACTATTTTAGATACCACCAAATAACCATCCATGGTGGCAGTATATATTTACAGGACCACCAGCAGTGAGTGAGTGTTCCTATTTCACTACACTCACTACAACACTTGCTGCTTTCTGCTTTTGTTTTTGAATTGGGGTATCTGTATGGGGGTAGGTGGTACCTCTATTGTTTTAATTTGCATTTTCAGGAGGCTAATGATGGGGAATAAGTTCTTTCATGTTTATTGGCCATTCAGGTTTCCTCTTTTGTGAATCTTTTCTCAAACCTTTTGCCAAACTGCTCAGTGAGCCATTTGCTTTTAACTTGTTGTAGGCTTGAGGTATTCTGCAGATTTTAGTAATAAGCTCTTTATGTGATTTGTCATTATGAAATGGCTTTTCCCAGCCTGGATTTTTATTATTCTCTTGCTGAATTCTTTTGATGTACAAAAGTATTTTATCTCTAGTATATACCAGGTCCATAATGCACCTTAAATTGGTTCTTGTATGTGGAGTGAGATCAAGAGCTTGTTTCATTCTACTGCAGGTTGATATCCAGTTTATCTAGCACCATTTGCTTCCCGTGTGATATTTCGGGGATCCTTATCAAAGATCATTTGTCTGTGTGCTGCTGATTTTATTTCTGGATATTTTTGTTCTTATCCATTGTTCTGAGTGTCTCTCATTATACCAGTACCATGCTGTTTTGACAACTGTGGCTGTATAATATGTTTTAAATCCAGGTAAGACAAGCTCACCCACTTTGGCTTTCTACTTGAGGAGATGTCTGCCAATTCTGCGCTAATTCCCTTGCCACATGAAGTTGATAACCAGTTGTCCCATTTCTTTGTGAAAGAATACTGGCATTTGTATTGGGATTGCATTGAATTTATATAGTGCCCTCAGTAGAATGGATGTCACTATAATATTGAGTCTTCTGATGAATGAGCATGAAAGTTCTTCCATTTGGGAATGTCCCAAATGGACATTGTAACAATATTCTGTAGCTTTCCTCATCTAGCTCCTTTGTGGTTTTGGTTAGACATATCACTAAATATTTCATTCTATGCTTGGCTATTTGAAGGGGTACTACCTTCTTGATTTCATTTTCTATAATCTCATCAGTTGTATAAAGTAATCCAATTGACTTCTACTTGTCACTCTACCATATTCTTTAATTGCTTCCCGTATTCCTATTGTGGAGTCTTAGAGGTTGTCATTATAAAAACTCATTTCATCTGCAAATAGCAATCATTTCACTTCTTCTTTCCCTGTACTTATACTTTTGATACCATTCCATTGTCATATTAGCTAGGACCTCTAGTACTATGTTGAATAAAAGTGAGGACAAGGGACCTCCTTGCCTGGTCCCCTTTTGGGAATGTATTTGTTGGGAATGTATTTGTTTTTTCTCCATTGATTATAATGTTGGCTGTTGGTTTTCATATTTATATTTTCATACATTGGGGCAATCACCTTCCAATCCAATTTTCTTTAGTATAGTAATTAGGAAAAGTTGTTGACTGTTGTCAAATGCTTTTTCTGCATGTATTGATATTACCTTTTGGTTCTTGTTCTTTTTCCTTTCATTGTGACGGATGTTAGTGGTTTTTCAGATGTTAAAACATCCTTACATTCCTGGTATGAATCCCACTTTGTCATGGTGGATTATTCTTCTTATGTACTTTTGTATTTAATAGACTACAATTTTGTCAAGGTTTTTTGCATCTATGTTCTTTAGAGATATCAACAAGTAGTTCTCTATTCTTGTGGGATCTTTGCCTGATTTTGATAGCACTTTTATGGCAGTTCGCTTCATAGAATATGTTTCAGAGGTTACCATCCTTTTCTATGTTCCGGAAGAGAGTGTGGAGAATTACGGTAAGCACTTCTTTGTATATGTAGTATAATTCTCTTGTGAAGCCATCTGGTCTGGGTCTTTTTTCTAAGTTTGTAGTTCTTTGATAACCTTATCTGCTTTTCCTTTTGCTATCTGTCTGTACAAGTTCTTACCATATATGACATAATATGGGGAGGGCTTGTTTTTCCAATTATTTGTGCATGTATTCTATGTTAATGTATGTGTTATAATACAGTCCGTCATAGTGTTTGTGTAATTAGTCTTTTAATTTCATTAGGGTCTGTTGTCATTTCCCTGTTTTATACCCCATCCTGGATGTTGACATCTGCTTAGCCGATCTTTTGTTACATTTGCCAACAGTTTGTCAATTCTGTCAATCATTTCAAAGAACCAGCTTTTCATTGTGTTAATCTTTTCCAATGGTTTTTGTTTTCCCAATCATTAATTGTGCCCTGATTTTATAATTTATTATTATTATTTTTTTATTTGGCTATTAGATGTGTTGTTCTTTTGACTCTGTTTCAATTGCTGGAGGTTTTGTGATCAGGTGTTGATCATGATCCTCTCTTCCCTCTTCATATTTGCATTTATCACTATCAAGTATTCTCTGAAAACTGCTTTTGCTGTATCCCATAGGTTTTGGTGTGTTGTATTCTCATTCTTATTAGTTGCTAGAAAACTCCTAATTTCATCTATAATTTGGCCAATACACACTCTTTTTAAAGAAGTATGTTATTCATCCTCTAAGCATTGGCCCCTTTACTTTTTTTTCCTTTTGTTGACTTCCAGCTTTATGGCATGGTGGTTAGTGAAGGAATTCTGAGGGACCTCTATATATTTGAGTTTACTCAAACTTAACTTGTGGCCCAACATATGGTCTATTTTCAAATGCATAACAAGTATACTTGAAAAGAATGTGATATTTTTACTGTCGGGTGAAGGACTCTGAATATGTCCATTGGGTCAAGTTGCCTAATTGTACACTTTATTTATTTAGCCTCTTTGTTGAGCTTCTTTCCCACTGGTCTGTGTTTCATGATGAGTATTGTATTGAAATCTCCTACTATGATTGTTGTGGCAGTCATGTGCTTATGTTAATTTTATGATTGAAATGTATGGGTGGAGTCTAGCCTGTTAATCTGGAGATAGCCATTGAGTAGCCAATGAGGCCTCTGTGTGGGCATGGCTTTCTCCTGAGACTTCTGGGAAATCTCACGGTATTTCCTTCGCGAAGATGAGAAGCTATCCCCCAATTGTGAGTTAGTTAGTCTCAGAGACAATGAATCACAGACAAGACAAGATGGCAGCATCCAAGAAGCTAGAAGAGCCTGCAGGGAGACTACACAGCTTTGCCCTGATGTAGCTAGACCTCTGAAGCTGGGGCAGCCACATGGAAACCTCTGCCAGTGATGAGTTGCTTCTGTCACCATGGGATGCTTTTGATGGACCCTGAGCCCTGCAAGTGAGGAGCCATGTGGAGACCCCTGCCAGTGCTGGGATTCTGCACCCATTGACCTGTGACTTCGTGAGTTGGAAGGAGACTTTATAGACTGATTTTAGGCATATGGGTTAATATCAGACTTATGACTTTGAACTGGACTGGGCTGGGATGTTTTCTCAATGTCCTGTTCCTCTTGTATATAAACCTTTTCCTTATATCCATATGCCTGTCTATAAATTTGTTCCTCTAGTCTACCCGGACTAACACATTAGTCGATTCTATGATTTATTTTTCCTTGATTCCAAAGATTTTATTTTAAATTTTGTGGGTCTCTCTTGGGTGCATATATTTTTATTATGTTCACTGGTTCTTGGTCTTCTATACCTGAAACCTTACATAGTGTCCATCCTTATCTCTAGTTATGTCATACACCTTGAGATAGATTTTTTCAAACAATAGAATTGCAACTCCTGCTTTTTTTAAATCAGTTTACCTTTAGCCAACCCTTGATTCTCAACCAGTTTTTGTCTGTGAGCTTGAGATTTGTCTCTTTCAGACAACAATTAATGGATTTTATTTTCTAATCCAGCCTGCTAGTTTTTGTCACTAAATGGGTGAGTTCAGACCATTGACATTTAGAGTAATTACTTCCATTTGTGTATTTTTTTTTTTGCTTCCATCTCATACCTTTAGTGGTAAATTTTTTCCTATTTCCTTAATAGTTGTGTGTTGTGTAGATGTGGGGAAATTCATTCTTGCCTTCTTTTCAGCACTGGAACAAAGAAGTCTTGGATATTTTTTCAGTGCACTGGTTTCTGGCTAGTTTTACACTTTACAATATCCTGTCCATGCTTGGTGAAAGTTGGTATTATATCCAAAGCAAGCTGGAAAGTTATTTTTGTAACTTTTCTAATGGTTCTTTTATTTATTTATTTTTTTAATCTTCTCTAAACTTTTTCTTATCTGAGAGAACTCTTACTTCCCCACCTATTTTGATGGAGAGTTTAGCGTGGTAAAAAAAAATCCTTGGTTTTACAGTATTTTCTTTCAACTTTTGTAAAATATTACCCCGTTCTCTCTTCTTCATTTTTCCTGCTCACAAGTCTGAGGAGTATTTTATCTGATTATATTTATAGGTGACTTCATTTTTCCCTCTAGCTGCTCTTATGATTTTCTCCTTTTCTTCAAAATTGGATAATTTGATAATATGCCTTGGTGTGTTCTTGGGGTTTCAACTAAATCTTGTCCTCTCTGCTTGCTGGATGATTGTCTGTTTTTTCTAATAAGGTGGGGAAGTTTTCTTCCAGAAATGCCATTGCTATTGTGGCTGTTGATTTCTTTGTTATATCTTGCTCCTGTATTCCAATTATTTGAATATTATTCCTCATTGATTTCAGCTTTTCTTTAGCTTCTTTGATTGTCTTTTACATTTGTTGCAGTCTGCTTGGTTATTGATGAGGTCACTGTTATGATTCTCTGCCTCTTCCAGCCTTTTAGTATGGTTCTCTGCTGTTGTCTTTACTTCTTCTGCCTCATTCCATAATTCCTGTATTTTCCTTTGTAGAGTGGATTCAATCTTATCGTTTTTCACCCTTCTTCTTTATCAATTCCCTCATATCCTGACTGACTCTAAGCAACATTCTAAAGATTTCTTCCTGTGGTGGTTGACATTCTGCATCTTCTATATATATCTCTAAGTTCAGATCCTCTTCACACATTGTGGTTTGTTTCTTTTGCTCCCTTATAGGAACTATTGATATGGGTAGTATTTTATGAGACATTTTGGTGTTTCTGCAGGTGGTCCTTACGTGTGACTCTTGCAGCCCAGCAGACAGGGCTGACTGAGCTTGAATATTGCTCACGTGGTGTTGTGATGTGAGTTGCAATAGTTGAGGGTTCAAGCAGTTGCGTGAGCCACTGCCACAGTTGCCCTGGGTTGCATGGGCTGGGCTGGCTGGATCCATGGGTCACCAAAGTCCCAATGGAAACATAGGCCATGCAGGGCAGGGGTGGGGTGGACGGGAAGCAGAGCATACTGCAGAAGTAACTCTCTAACAAACAGCTGTGTGCTATTAGCAGCAAGGGCAAGTGTAGTGGGCCGTGGGGTGCTGTGAGGTGCAAGAGGTGGAGATCTAGTCCCTGAGGCCATGAACAACAGAGGGCAGGGTCTGCAGCCTGTGCTCAAACCGTGGCAGACAGGGCTGCGAGCCGCAGGATGGGGCTGGCAGTGGGTAGACTGTTGGCTGTGATCCACAGTCGGTGGTATAGGCTGATGGAATAATTGTCATATTAACTTCAATTCATGTAAATGTTATCCTATCCCTGGAAGGGATACTTTAGGATATAACTTGAAGTGATCTTATTGGTAATGACATAGTAGATCATGTGATCATCTGATTAAAAATGGCTAATAGCAATTCTTTTCAGTTCACTAATGTCTAGGATATTTATTCCATTTGATTTTTAACCAAGTTTTCCTTGACTCATTCTTTCCACATCCCAATTATTAATGGATGCTTTCAGCTGTTTCTTCTCATTTTGAGTTATATTGCATCATTAAACAGAGGTCCCAAAAACTCAAATCAAGTCATTAAAGTCTATTCTACTCTGAGAAGGCAGCTCTTCCCCAATTGTATTTTGAGTTTCTTCCATGCCAAGGGCTCATTTTCTACTACTATATTAGATAATTCTCCAGTGCTTATTTAAGTTTTCTCTGGTCTGTTATTTTTTCACACACACACACACACACCGTCTCACCCAGAAGTAGATTTCCAAGTCCTTCTTCCAAATCTGTTTTAACCTGAAAGATTCTCTGAAATCAGTCTACCATTGGTGACCTGTTGGTATTGAAATGCTGATGGCATAGCGCCTAGCATCAAAGCAACACACAAACAATCCAGTGCAACTAACTCATCAATAAGGGGTGGGCTGTAAAGATTACAGCATAAACAACACTATAGGACATTTCTATCCTGCCACATGGGATTGCTATCAGTTGACATTTATTTAACACATGTACACATTCGTGCATTCTCTTATACCACTTGTTCCTGCTTACAATTTATATCCATTCACTAGGGCCCAGATCAATTTTTAGCCCTCTGTAGAGAGAGTAACGAATTTCAAAGCTTCTATGCACAGTTCTTTGTCACTTACTCAGTTTGGATATGCTTTTTCCCCCCTAACCCTTGGATATGCTGAATACCTTTAACCTGAGCTACTTATTAAGACACTTATCACACGAGCCTAGTTATGCTTTACACGTCTATTGTATGGCTCACTCCCTGTTTCTTTGGGTGGAATCATTTCTACCTGCATCTCCTAGCACAGGGTCTGGCACACAGTAGTTCTTACTGCACATGGAGGAAGTAGATAAAAGATGATTTAACAAGTGAGAAGATTCCTGTAGATGAATTTTTTACATAATTAATGATAAGTAAGAGTAAACCTGAAGCCTAAGCATGAAAGAAGAAATGGAAGTGATACAGTATAACTATTCTGATCATGCTTCAACCTAACAGGAATATTTAAAAAGATTTCACAAGTTGTATATTCTTCCTATTTGAGAGAGTCAAATTTAGACAAAACTTTGTAGCAAATAATAATTATAAAAGTTATTGCTTTTTCTGTTTCTAAATAATACGAAGAGGAAGATTATCTCTTAATTCCAAGAACACCCAAAACTCTTAATTTGAAATTTATCAGTAATAATATTTCCATGGTACATTCAAAGATCTAGCATCAGTTTCTCTGGAGCAGAATCCAGCATTTAGAGTCACACACTTCAAGAGAGATAAAGAAAAAGGGAGGGAAAGAGTGAAAGAAGGAGGAGATAGAAAGAAGAAGGGAGCAACAACAACAAAATAACTCTATGTCCAAAATATACATTAAAGAACTATGAGAAAATATAGCTTCAGGGAAATGAGGACAAGTGAATTAAAAGGGGAAATGTCACCTTAATCAAATTGGGGTTTTGTTATAACAGTTCTACTGTATCTGTGACAGGTTAAAGTCGATTATCTAAAGTACTTACCCCAAATGAGCTACTTTTTCTCAAGAAAAAAAAAAAAAACATCTTCCTGACACAATTTTTCTAATGTCTTTGGTGGGTCCTGTGGTTCTGAATTAATCTGAATCAAAATTTGAAGCATGACTAATTTGCACAGCCTGTCAACATGGCAATATACTTTTATTCTTGGGTAAAATTTTAAACATTTTAATAATACAAATGATGCAAATAATTCATTAGTATAGATACATAAAGGCAGACATCTTCTGAGAAGCAGCTTATCACTAGCTGAGAGTACATTGCTACAAGAAGAATGGTGCTTAACAAAATCTTGAATACGATATGATGTATTCTTGCATGGTTTACAGCACTGTATATTTTAAAAAGTGGAATTCATATAATTCTTTCTCATTTTTCATATAACTCAAAGTTGATTATAATGGACATATAGAATCTACATCTGGGCATTTAGACTCTTGAGTGATCATTCCAAATTTGGAAGATGTAACCTATTACCTTGGGTAAACTTTCTCCATCTTTGAAATTGAATTGGAATTGATTTGGCTGCAGAAGTTCAGATTTTTTCTTAAATTCATTGTTTCTGTTTATCAATGTTTTAAGATAAATAGAAATGCTTTAAGGTCATAGGGAATAATTGTTATACAAACACAAAGTAACAGTCACAATATCTGTTAAAAATCTAATGATAAGAATAAAACACTGGTTGCTGTTGAATAGATACACAGATTAGAGGCAAAATTAGGGACAGATTGATGAGAAGCATAGAGATATACTGTTTGGAATTTACCTCCCCCTTCAAAAAAGTAAATTATTAGGGAAAAATTTAATCATATAAATTTAAAGATTCATTTTACACTGTCTACTAACATATCCAGGAAGAAAAAGGAGGCCTTCTATTTCTGTGAAGAATTACAGTCTGAGAAACCACAGAGGTTGTTCTACCCTTTCCTACAGGGTTATGAGTGGTGATCAGTTAGGTGGCAGGGAGGGAGGGAAGGAGTGACTCATACAGGGGTGCTCAATACGTCGATTGCGATCTACAAGGCAATCACAAATGTAGTGGGGGTAGATGATATGACATTTAAAACATAGACATAAACCTGTCATCAATTCTGTCACTTAAGTTACACAAAGCACAACACATGCAATCTTAGGTGTCAAATGCATGCTCAACAACTGCACTAAGTGCAGCAAAACTGACCAGCTAAGTTATTGCCAATTTTTAGACCTTTGTTTATCTCTCTGAAAAGTAAGAAAGGGTGTTAAAATGAGTGAGGAATCTGGACAAAGTAAGAAGACAAAAACATATTACTTTCATATGGAATGGGAGATTTTGACACTACAAGTCAACAAGTCCAGAGTGCATGAACAGTTCTGAAACTTACTCACAGAGGGAAAGTACTCAAACATGTGAAAATGTGCTACCTCCTTGCTGAATTATTCAGCTCTACTTATTTATATAAGTGTCTTTTCCCCCATAAATATCATTAAGTCCAAGTATCATTCCATTATTACTGATGATCATGTGGAAGTGTGTTTGAGGCTGGCTGTCAGCAGCTACTATCTGGACTACGCATCCCTGGCTCATTCATTTCAGTGCAAGTCATCAGAATAAACTCAGATAATGACAAAAAATGCACATAGTTGTGTTGTACAATATGAACTCATGTGGTTATGCAAGATACATAATCATAGATTGGACATATAAATAATTCTCAATGCATCTATGAAAAAGTAATAAATAAAAACATATGTTTTGCATTTTGTAGTAGGCAAATACTTGATCATTTTATAAGATCACCTGCTGAAAAAATGTGAGCACACTGAACTAACATATCCATGTGCTTCCATATTTTCTTTTAGTATCAGGCATAGTGCATCCATTTTGTTACCTTTTTTTCTCTCCCATAGTTTTTGTCTATCTGCACAAAATTCTGATGCTGCAAGATGCAAGGGAAGAACCAAAGCAACACCTAAAAGTTGTTCTACTCTGATTTTCTTCCCTAGTCTCTGCTTCTAGAGAATAACATTGTTGAAATAAGAGAGATGTCTTGAATGTTACTCAATACAAAATAAGTGCTTGATCATATTTGTTGAGCTAATGAATAAATTGATTTTTAAATATTAAAAATATGCATATTAGACAGCTATATTCTTATTTTAGGTGTCTTCATAGCAGTAGCACAAGCAGATTATAATTAACTGACAACCTGAAGACTGCTATTCAAAACCATGCAATAGCTAAGTTAAAGAAAGGACTCGTAGGCTGCTTCCTTAAAAGAGATGAAACCTATTGACCTTGCTTCCAACTCATAGCGACCCTAGAGAGGTTTTCTGATACTAAATCTTTCCAGGACCAGCAAGGTGTCAGAGTGGATTATGATGGAACTGCTAGCCACAAGACGGGGCAGCAGTTTGAAATTACCAGGCACTCCTCAGGTGAAAAATCAGGTTTTCTACTCACATAAAGATTTACATTCTCAGAAATCCACACAACTACTCTACTCTGTTGTACATGGTAGCTATGTGTCTGGATAGACTTGATGACAGTTTGGGTTAGAGTTTTTGATGGATTTGACCCACCAGTTATGCAGTTAGCAGCCCAATGACTAGCTCATGGGACGACCAGGAAAGCCAGGAGTGTGCAAGCAACGTGATGGCAGCTAGCGGCAACTATGCCTATTTCCCTTAGGAATGGTAAATAATAATTTGAAAAAATGGCAAAGAACCATTCAATTAGAAATCCAAGGAATTTGGCCAAAACAATAAAATAAGTAAAACATGGAGGGGACTTTCTATATAAAGAGAGAAGGCATTTATCCTACATTCCCAGTAACGTAGCCAATTTCATTATCCACATGTGGAGACAAAATAACGCTTTGTAAAGAAAATATAGACCTGATACATAGAAATGGGATGTGTATAAAAGTAAGAGCAATACAGCATTAAAAATAACAACAACAAATGTAGGATAAATTCCTTTTATTTGTAAAAGTTCATGTTTCATTGTTTCCAAAGGTGTAATTGACTTCAAATTTGACACATGTAATTTCGTTTCTTTATTTGCAAAGCAGCCAACTTAACATACCATATTTGATTTGTGGTAACTCCATTTTATACCTAATCAGAAAACCAGATAGTCACACTGATGGGCTTCATCTATTAGGGATTTTAGAATTAATCTTAAAAATCTTAGTGTTTTTCTTTCTTTTTTTTCTTAAAAATTTGGGTGAACATTTACAGAGTGGATTTATTTTCCACTTAACCATTCATACATGTTGTTTTGTGACATCAATTACAATCACCACAATGCAATTGCTCTCTTCCCACTTCCTCCTCGTGTTTACTATTTCGCTTCAATCTTTGTTCTTAACTCTTTCTGCCTCTGACATTCATTCCTGTGCAAGTGATGCCTTTTGATCTCTTATTGTTGATTTTTTGTTGATTGTTGAGTGTGTAACTGCCTGAGGTTATTATTCACTGTATTAGCCTGGCGATAAAATGATTGAAAGCTGAGTGAATTCAGTCCCCGGCTTGAAATACAGGTGTCAAAGAGCCATAGTGTTGGAGGTCCACCAGTCTCTCTTAGGCTTGTCTGTGTTATTCTGCATAGACTACAGAAACAAATTCATAAGCACGCATTTGTATATAAGAGGGAGTTTATATAAAGGGCAATTGGACATTAAGAAAACATCACAGCCCTGTCCAGATCAAATCCTTAAGTCTGATATTAGCCCATATGTCCAACAGCAATATACAAAGTCCTTCAGACTCATGAAACACATGCAATGACGCCAAAAGTGTCTTTGGACCCACTGGTGCTGTAAGCATCTTGTCCCTGGCAGGAGTCTCCACGTGGCTTCTCTAGACCCAGGTCCTTGCTGCATTAGGGCAGGTCTACATGACTTCTCCTCAGGGAAGTCTCGCAGGAAGCCAGCCTTCTCTGTCAGATCTCTCAGGCAGAGAGCATTGTCAGTAGAAAGTCCCCAAGGAAGTGAACTGAGATAGTGTCTTCCCCTCCAAGAAGAAATGACTACATTTCCCAGAATCCTGAGGAGAAGGCCATGTTCAGACGGAGGTCTCATTGGCCATCTCCAGATTGACAGGCTAGACTCCACATCTACACTCTTAATCCTCAAATTGACACCAGATTAGGTGAGTGCCATACCTGTTCTTTTGAATCACTGTGAGTTCTGGTCCATGTTTCTTCCCCATTCTAACCAGGACCTCCTACCATGATCCCTTTCAAAGCAGTCAATTATCACAGAGCTCCATCTAGTTTTCATCTCAGGGTCACAGAATTTATGGTTTTCATGGTCTATTCAGCCTTTGAAATAAATGTTCTCTTGCATCTCTGCATTTCTTCAAGTGTCTTTCCTCCACATGGGGAGAGAATAATAGTCATACTTTAGATAGCTGCTCAAAAACCTTTAAGACTTCAGTCATGACTCATCAAAGTTGGATGCCAAACACTGCCTCTGTGAGCCAAACTGTGCCAATTGACCTTGTTGTCTTCTGAAACTGTGGTCCTGAGGCCCCGGGCTCAGTGACTTGTTCCCTCAAGGTGTTTGATTATGTCTTAGATGTTTTCCTAATGTTGTCCTCTATGCTATACTCTAGTCATGATGTATTATATAATATATAATATCCTCATAATATATATATATATCCTCTTCTGATTCTACCTTCCATCCTTGTTCAGCTTGAATATCTATGAATCCAACATAGCTTACTGCTACTACTGTTATTCCAGAATTGGCTATGTAATGACCTGTTTTTCCAAATCTCTGAGCCCTAATGCCTCATCAGCAGTATTTTTCACACCCTTAAAATAGAAAATGAAAAGTAGAAAATGAAGTCTGAGGAATGGAGTACATCCCACTATCTCTCTGAAGGGATCTGCATTTATAGTAATTTAAAATTACTAAATTTCTTGCCATATTAGTATAAACGGTAGTAAAGGAAAAGAAAAACAAGCTCTAATTATCCTGTTTGTATGTCTATTCTTTAAAAATAAAAATATTCAGAAATATAAAAAATCTAGCTTCAAAGCTCAGCAAACTCAATTAATTCTCAAATTAGCTTCTATTTCCCTTGTGTCTCTCCAGAATTGATGACAAATGAAGAACAATGAATAAAGAAAAACTATGTGAGCAAGAGGCTAGAAATATTATTTATTACATATTTTACTTTTTCACCTTTTCCTAATTTTCCTCTAGAACCTTGTCTTCTGGTTATAGTTTATATCACTTTTCACTTTGTTTATTGTTCTCTTTCCATCTCATCTTTTCAGAGAATCTTGGTTTTTGTGTGTTTTATTTGCTAGGGAGTGTGGAAATAGTGCTTGACACAGATGAGGTTGTCTACAAACATGTGTTGAATTAAGTAAATATTGTGAAGGGAATGCAGACACTAAATAGAGAAAATGACAGCTCATAACCTCCCTTTCCAATCAGTATTTATTTGGAGTAGAATGTGGTGAAGTGTATTTTCAAGGATGACCAGTTCATTTTTATATGAAAATAATAAGTTGAATACCATTTTAAAGGCACTTAAGCAATTTACAAAATGCTTTCTCATGTATTGTCTCATTAGACCTTCGACCATCTTCTTGGGACTTTTTAAAAATCTATTGTTGCTATATCACAAAGAAGGTTACTAAGTGAGGCGCAATCAGGTTAAAGACACCATCCCAAATCACCTATCTACAGAAGTACTAAGTCCAGACTAGAAGCTGGGTCCTCTAAGGGCAACCTTCATGTCCTCTCTGTTTAATCCCATGGCTTTTCATTTCTTTCAGGGTTCTGCAGCCTCTGCACCCATAGTTACTGTTCTGTGATATGCTTGGACCTGGCTCCTTGCTGTCTGGCCATTTTGGCACTGGTATTGTGAGTTAGTCCTCCTCATTAACATAATTATGTGCCTCATAAGGTTCTGGTCTAATATTTTGAGTTGCTGTCATCACTTTGATCTCACAGAGATATCAAGTATAGAAGGGTTAAATGTCTACAGCAGCACTTTGCTTTACTAGACTTCAGGAGGTGCTTTTGGTTTCAGATGAACAGTTTCAGAGTTTCATCTAATTTCTCTGCCCGATTGGCTCTGGAAAATCTAGAATCCATGAAAATTTGAAATTCCATTCTGCATTTCCCTTTTGCATCAGGATCCTTCCATAAATCTTTGGTCAAATGTTTTACAAGGGTAGTCGGGCACTCTCCAGTTCTCCAGGTCTCCTGGCAAAAGGGGTAGTTATTCATGGAGTCAATTCACCTCACATCCCATTTCATTCTTTATCCTTGACTTTTCTTTGAACTCTCTCATTTCAGGTAAATAGTAACCAATTGCTGTGCCTTGGATGACTGATTGCAAGATTTTAGGACCCCAAGAACTCAGCAACAAATTCCAATAAAAAGGCTATCTGCCATCCACTTAATCCTGACACAGAGCGGTTCTGTAGAACGGGTGTAACTGCTCTTATGGATTCCCCAGATTAACTGCGAGTGTAGGAAGGCTCCTCTTTCTCCAGGAAGCAGCGGCTGGTTTCTAACTGTTGACCTTGTCATTAATAGCCCAATGAATAACTACTAGTCCACCAGGGCTCACAGACTAGAAAGCAGAATAGGAGCCCTGAACTTGTTATTAGGCTAATTAATTGGAATAGCCCACGAAATCATGACCTTCAAACTCCACGCCAAGGAACCAAATCCTTTGAGGTGTTTAACTGTACGTCACCAGCCTCAGCAGCTACTCTGTTGTTGTTTCGTGGTTTTCATCATAGCAAAGATACCAGTATCTGTCACACAGCTTGTGCCGATTCAACTTTTTACAGTCTGCAATGTATTGACAGCAATTACAGTAATTGACAGGACAGCCCTACCCTTAATTACTGTGATTCTTCCAACACTGTTAACCCTTTGCTTCCTCTCTCCTTTGTAACCACTAAAAATATATGCATTTGTCGTATCTTTTTATCTTACTGAAATCACTCACTGTTTTTCTGTGTTTGATTTATTTGGCTCAGCATAATGTCTTCAAATGCTGTCAATATCATGATATGTATCAGGACACTAAGGGGCTTTCAAAGATTGAATTTGAAAGTCTATTTCTAGGCACTTTTTAAGGTGTCTCTGGGTAAACTTGAACTTTTAGCTTTTACATTAGTGGTAAAACATGATAAGGGGATGTAATTATTGCAGGTCATTTTCTTTTATTCAGATCTATCTCAGCTGATGGAGGAAAAAATGTGTCAGATTTTCTGCTTGGCTCTGGTAAAACAGGAATGAACAAGAAGGACTTTGGTGGAGGGTGGGGGATGATGTTTCCTTTCTTCCTCTCAGTGTTTGGGCCCTGTTCCAAAAGTCCTTAACAAGAGATAAATTAGGTAGAAAATTCCCCCTAACAAGAATTCTCTGCTTGCAACACTCTGTGAAGAAACTAAAGCTGACTAGAGTGAAATGTTTTAATATGTGTTAGTCAGGGTAGACTAGAGAAACAAATTCATGGAGACTCGTGAGATTTATATACAATAGCAGTTGAATATTGACAAAACATCCCAGCCCAGTCCAAATAAAGTCCATATGTCATCCGTATGTCCAGTCTTCTTCAGATTCACAGAACACATGTAATGATACCAAATGCAGAAAGATTGTGGGCTAGTGAGTGGGAAGTCTTGTGGATCCAGTAGCATTGTAAGCATTCCAGCACTGGCAGGGGTCTCCACATGGTTCCTTCAGCTTCAAAACTCTGACTGCCTCAGGGCAATTTCAAGTGGCTTCTCCTCAGAAATGTCTTGCAGAGAGTGAGCATGTGTCCCACAACCAGCAAGATATTTAATCTCCCCAGCACCTCCAAATGAGGTCCAAGCTAGGACCTGACCTATAGGTCAAACTCCACCCTT
>PVJH01019986.1:18002-41703 GCA_004026705.1 Nesogale talazaci | reverse complement strand
CAAACAGAGCTAACTCCCCTGCTGTTAGGATGACAGTTCCTTCCTTTGTAGCCTGAGGGCAGATTCACATGCTGATATTAATGATCTCTAGCCTAACAATAGAGACCTGTTCACCTACCCCTGGGAGACTGAAGTCTTTCCTTATTACATCCCTCTCCTCTTAGTCATGAGACATCCCTAAACCATTATCATCTTATAACCCTTAAGACAGCCCCCTGCTTGTGGCATGTCCTGACCAGTGACTAGAGAAATCAAGTGCCCCATTAGGCTACTTACACAGGGAAAATTAATGTTCAACACACTGGCTCTTGACCCTCGCTCCTGGGTCACTCCTGCCTGCCTCTCTGCTGCTCCTGAACGCCGGACGCTCTTGGCGCCTCACCCTCATCAAGTAACTCCCTCTCCCTATGTGGACTATCTAGCGGGACGGAGGTGAGCATGCACCAGGAAACGTAACTCCTTTTGTTCTTTTCTCTCTCTCTCTCTTATGATCTCCACATTGTTGTTATAATAAATAATAATTATCGGCTGAGCCCCGGTGGCGTAGTGGTTGTGCGCGGGACTGCGGCCCACTGGGATGCAGGTTCAATTCCCGCTCACAGGAGCAAAGGCTGGGCCTCCTACTCCCACCACCAGAGCAGTGATGCCTAAAAAAAAATTTTTTTTAATAATAATTATCTCTGCACAACTGCCTGTTGAACCCTGTGAGTATATCAGAGACCAGCCACCTTCTGATACACAACCCCATGTGTTACCAGTTCACCAGCAGGGCTCCTTATATGCATTGATAAGCTCCAGTGGTGCTGCTTCTCTGGAGAACCCAGCCTGCAGCGTCAACTGCAGGACAAATTCCAACATCACCGCCAGTGCCTTTGGGTTTTTCCTAATTGTTTGATCAACAAATACTGTGACCCTCCAGGTTTTGTGAATCCAGAAACTAGGTCAGCCACGGCTGCAGGAGGGGTCCAACCTGCATTGTTCTCCCAGATCCTGTGGGCTGGAGCAGGATTCCCCTGCGCTGGACAGACACGGATCTTTCCCATCAGTGGTTCTGTGGGAAGGAGCATGGATCCGCTTTGCTGCCGATGTCCGCGTGCCCTCATCTGCTGCCGTGGACGGATCCCCGGCAATCGCTGCTCCTCCCCTGACCCTTCATGACTTCCACTATCAGCAGCAAACACCCAGCCTTGGTGGGTCTGCAGATGCCGGTTGCGAGCTTCCCGCCAGACTCTGAAGGACAGGTGCGGGACCCCGGGCAGCAGAGGCTCTTCCCGGTTCCCCTCCAGTGACACCCCCCCCCCAACCGCTCCCTGTCTCAGCCTCCCACCCCCAACCCAGAGACTGCCCTTCCCTGGTCCAGCCCGCATGGAGCACTCAGGTTTGGGTTCAAGGGGAAGGAGCAGGCAGTTGGCGCATTTCAGAAGCACTTGCTCTTGTGAGCGCCATCCCGCCCTGCTCGTGGGGAGTCATAGAACCCACCTCAGATCCCACCTGAGCTGCTATCCCAAGGCTTTGGGGTCGTCCTCACGGGGACCCTGTCAACCCTGTGGGCCGCAGTCCTGCACGCAACCACTGTGCCATCGGGGCTCAGCCCTCAAGCATTTATTTTCATCGCGTTCCTATCTAGGATTCTATTGCCAAATAGCTTCTTGTTTTTGACGTTTTTAAAAATTAAATCATTTTGCTGAGCCCTGGTGGCCTAGTGGTTGTGTGCGGGACTGCGGCCCACAGGGTGGACAGTTCAAATCCAGTAACAGTTCTCCAGGAGCAAGGCTGGACTTCCTACTCTCACCAGAGCAGTGGTGCCACACACACACACACACAAACCCAAAAAAATTAAATCATTTTATTGAAGTAGCAATAAAATTCTTGTTACAGTTGGGGATCACCACCACATGAGGAACTGCATGAGAGGGTCTGGGCATGAGGAAGGTTGAGAAGCCCTGGCCCAGATGTTCCACCAGGAGGTGTGGCTGTGACCAGACCCCGCGTCCAGGAGAGGGCCTTTCAGAAGGACAGAGCCACACAGAGGCTTCATTGGCTCTCTCCAGACTGACAGACTAGACTCTACCCCTCCACGCCCAATCAAGAAGTGGACATGAAGTACATGACCGCCACACCTTCCTTCCCTCTAGCAGTCACCTTTCAACCTGCTACGCCAGGAGGGCTCCGTAGAAAATCAAGGAGCGCACTCTGTGCAGTCGTTCTCCGCCCTGCAACCATCTATACAGTTCATGTTACCAATGATGACATGGTAAAAATTTCGTTTAAGCAGTTGTGTGATTCACCATAACTTAAATACATTGTGAACCAGGGAGTTGTCCTCCAGGGATTGTGAGAGCCATCAAAGGAAGACCCTCGTTATGATGACAATAGGGACAGCCAGGAGAAGACCAGGCCTGGCTAGCAGACAGATGGTGGAGGGAATGGCAGTGACAGGACTTCTCATGGGTTTGATGGTACCGTGGGCAGGTCTTTCTGAAGATTCTGGGCATTTGAGGAGAGGCCTACATGGGTGGGCAGCAGCCTGCTGCATCCCGGGGTCAAAGGTGTCCGTTGTGAGGTGTCCATTATAAATCAGATGTCCATCGTGAAACTCATGTTAGTAGACTGGTTTTCTTTCTTACTTTTTAATTGCTTTATGGAGGGCTCATACAACTCTTTTTCTCCCCCAATGATTTTGTTGGGGGCTCTTACAGTTCTTATAACATTCCATACATCATTTGTATCAAGCCTATTTGTACACATGTTGCCTTCTTCATTTCCAAATATTTTCTACTTAAGCCCTTGGTATAAGCTCCTCTTTGCCCCTCCCCTTTTAAAAAAAAAATAAATAATTTTGGGGGGGCTCATACAACTCCCATCACGATTCATACATACATCAACTGTATGCAGGCCACATTTGCACACTTGTTGCCGTCATCACTCTCAAAACATCCTCCCTAGGGCTGAGCCCTGGTGGCGTAGTGGTTGTGCACAGGACTGCGACCCACTGGGATGGAGGTTCAATTCCAGCAGTGGGGCTGGGCCTCCTACTCCCACCACCAGAGAGCAGTGATGCACCCCCCCCCAAAAAAAAATCCTCCCTCCTCTTAGGCCTCCACTACCAGCTCCCCATAGTTCCCCTTTCTCCCTCCCCCTCCCCCATGAACCCTAGCAATTTACAAATTGGTACTACTCTTTCATATCATACACTGTTCAATGGGTCCCCTCACCGACCTCCCCGTTGTCCGAGCCCCAGGCTCATACAACTTTGTTTGTTTGTTTGCTTGTTTTTGTGGCATCACTGCCCTGGTGGGACTAGGAAGACCAACCTTGCTCCTGGAGAGCTGCTGTTGGATTTGAACCGTCAACCCTGTGGGCTACAGTCCCGCACACAAACAACTCTTATCGCAATCAATATATACATCAATTGTATGCAGATCACATTCGTACATTTGTTGTCATCATCATTCTCAAAACATCCTCCTTCTATTTAGGCCCTTGGTCTCAGTTCCCCTCCCTCCCCACTCCCTCCACCCCATGAACTCTTGATAATTTACGAAGTATCATGATTTTGTCATATCGTCCACTGTCTGATGTGTCTCTTCACCCACTTTCCTGTTGTCTGTACCCCAGGGAGGAGGTTCTATGTAGATCCCTGCAAGTGGTTCCCCCTTTCTACTCCACCCTCCCTCTGCCCTACTGCCATCACCTCTAGTCCTGAGGGATCGTCTGTCCTGAATTCCCCATGTTTCCTTCCGACTCTCATCTGCATCGGAGTACATGCTCCGGTGTTACCAGATTTGTAATGTAGAACTGAGATCATGATAGGGAGGGAGGGGGGGCGTCGACTGGCTTCCATAGAGACACGTGAGCCAGGCTGAGCGATGACTGACGTCAGAGTGGTCAGAGAGGTTTCTGGGAAAGGGCGGTCTTGGGAGTTCATGATGTGTAGAAGAGAAGCCCCCTGGCACAAGAATGGGTGAAGGCTTCTTTCTGCTAACCAAATGACTGGTGGCTTAAGTTTATCCACCAAGCCCTCCAAAGAAAAGTTGGCTGCTGTCTTTCTGAAAATCCACCCATTGACAACCAATGGCACCAGGCCTAGCCTGGCCCAGAAGGGGGTTCTGGAAGTCGGAGTGGATTAAAAGACAACTCGTTCCTGGAAGGAAGGGATATCTCCTATCTCCTGTGGGTAAATGTGGGCATATTGTCTAATCCACAGAGAAGGAGGACAGGCCGTCCGTTGTGTGGGTCAGGGCCAACATGGCAGGAGGCTGGCAGTAAGTGCAGCTGGGAAGCTCTTCCCGTCTACGTGTGGAAGTGAGGACCCCAGGACAGAAGTCTTGGACATCTGGGAAGTGATGGGACTAGTGGGCAGACTTTCAAGATGCTGCTAGAGAAAATAAATGGGGCATCACAGATTCATCGACATATTTTTCTTCTGCTTTTGTTTGGAGGTGACTTGTTGCCTAAATCCAACCTCACAAATACATAAGAGATACATATCTAAATATTGACACTAGGGTAAAGCCAGAGCATTACCTGACAAGCTGAGATAGCAGAACCATATGCCAAATGAACTTTGAATACTTTCTCCCAGTCATCCCGAATGGAAGTCCTGAGATGAGTCATCCGTGATCCTCCCTGGGTCAGAGGGGCAGAGCCTGGGACAGGTTCCTTTCTCCTCCTAAAGCCCTTTGTCCTGACTGTTGTCCATACAGAGCCTGGGGCCCTGTGCCCTGCCTCTCGTGGGTGCCGTGTGAGATGGCAAGAGGTGGGAAGGGCCACAGAAGTGTCTGGAACAGAGAAGACAGGGCTAGAGGCCTCAGGGAGAGCGACTGCCTGCAGTTGCCTTGACAGGACCAGACCCAATGGTTATGTGGGCCTTCTGAGTCCCACAGGCCCCGGCTATGTACTGTTTACAAGACTGCAAATGTTGACTGGACTGCAGAGCTTCCTCCCACTGATGGGCTGGAAGTGTTAAAGTTCAGACCACGAGGTTAGCAGTCGGGTCTCCCTCCATGTGGGACCGACACTCGCATCCATGGCAATACTCGATCAGGCATGTCATACAGCTGAACGTTCTTTGTTCACACAGGGGAGTAACCCCCGCCCGTCTCGATGTCAATGAATGCACTTAGTATCCAGATAGAGACTCATTTTCCTAAACACACTTCCAGGATCAACGCAAAGTTGATTGCTGTCCACTGACACATGATGGCTACTCCACCGATGTATCTGCCCCAGGCCGAGACTCTGTCCACACAGATGTCTGTGTGGTAGGAGGTCTGAGCTCTGTGACCTCTGGGGGCTACTTTTATGGATCGATGTCATTAGTGGCATCATTCTGATTTGGCCCTTTTCCTTTCTCTCGGGCCAACAAATTAGTGGAAAACGGGTGATGTGGCAGTTATGTAATCTCCTGTCAACTTGGGAAGGGGTGGAGTCTATCCTGTCAATCAAGCCATAGTCAATGAGACCTCCATGTGGGCATGGCCTACTTCTGAGGATTCTGGGAACTCCTGTCTTCCTCCCTGGAGGCAAGAGACATGCTATACTCTCGGCTTGGTCTTTCCTGCTGACAGCTCAAATGGGGCTACCCTGATGTAGCTAGTGCCCTGAAACTGGGGGGGCCACGTAGAGACCCACGCCAGTGCTGAGATGCTTCCACCGCCACTGGGTCCACAAGACTTTTTTCCACCCGCTGGCCTGTGACCTTTCTCCCTGCATCCAATGTCATTGCATGTGCTGTATGTGTCTGAAGAAGAATTTATAGACTGGTAACAGATATATGGACCAATATGGGATTAATGGGGGCTTAACCTGGACTGTGCTAGGATCTTTTCTTAGTGTACAATCTCTCTTTGATTGATAGTTCTCTCTTCCACACACGTGTTTTTGCATTTGTTTCTCTAGCCTACCTGGATCACACAAGTGCTAAATATCATGATTGAGCTAGTTTCCTTTCCAAGGTAAACAGCTGGGATTAAGTAACACAATGCCGCTACTTTCCTTTCTATCCTACACAAATGACAGGTGCTCTGGTCAGGGACCCAGGCTCCTTCTGAGAGAATGGGATCATAGTGGCTGGAATGTTGAAGGGGTGGCCAGTGTGACCAAGCCCCTTGTGGAAGGGGCTTGTACCATGATTGGCTAAAGCTGGGCTGAGGCACGTCTGGCCCTCAGGCCTCATAGGGCCCTCTGGATCACCAATACCAGCAAGCTAACACAATGAAGAAGTCAGGACAAGGCTGAGCCCCGGTGGCGTAGTGGTTGTGCGCGGGACTGCGGCCCACTGGGACGGAGGTTCAATTCCAGCAGTGGGGCTGGGCCTCCTACTCCCACCACCAGAGAGCAGTGATATCCCCACCCCCGACCAAAAAAAAAAAAAAAAAGAAGTCAGGACAAAATGGAAGGGCCCGAATCTCACTGTCTCAGAATTGATGCTACCTCCAAGTGGACCCCATGGGACAGGGCAAAGCTGTCCACATGCGTCTTCAAGACTGGGCTTTGTGTGACTGAAAAGTCCCGTCTTTCTCCTGTGTGTCTAGCTGCTGACTGGGGACCATAGTCCAGTGCATGACCTCTATGTCATTAGGGTTCCCAAGGGCCTTCCTATACGGCATAAATACACTACCAGATTTTAAGCGGGACACCATTGACTGGGGGGTTGGGGGGTATTCTTGATTAAAAATTTGGTCCATGGGCTGAGCCCCGGTGGCGTAGTGGTTGTGCGCGAGACTGCGGCCCACTGGGACGGAGGTTCAATTCCAGCAATGGGGCTGGACCTCCTACTCCCACCACCGGAGAGCAGTGATGCCCCCCCAAAAAAAAATTTGGTCCATATGGAGCAGCAAAAATTTCCATAGAACACAAAAATGGTATTGTAATATATTTATTTTAATTTTAAAACGCCACAGGACATGGTTAAATTGTTCAAAAGTGGGACATCTGGTCACTTTACTCTAAGGGGTCCTGAAGCTGAAGGCCACTCTACCCCCAAGCCAGTCACACCACCCTTGGTGTGCAGCGTCAGGTGGCCCCATCAAAGTTCTACCCTTAATAGATGTAGCTGAGGGCCTGAGTCCTGGTAACGTAGCGGTTGAGTGCGGGACTGCGGCCCACAGGGTTGGCGGTTCAAATCCAGCAGCAACTCTGCAGGAGCAAGGCTGAGCTTCTTACTCCCACCAGGGGGCAGTAATGCCCACCAAAAAAAAAAAGCTTCATTTAATAAAGGCAGCTGGGGCATTTGGTCCCTGGACCATTCACAAGCCTTGCACCCTAAGCGAACTCAGCAGATGAAGAGTGAGCTAGCCAGTGATTGAGGCCGTTCAGAAGAGAACACAGAAACCTCTCGGCCCCTCACCTCGCCTATGAGGTGGCTTGGAAGGATATCATGAGCAACCTGGGACAGACTTGCAGAAAGAGCAGGTGCTGCAGGGAGCTGGGAAGTTTTCAGGAGGGTTGGCACATGATGAAGGTTAAGTATCCAACAGAAGAAACCGCTGGGCCTCCAACGGACCCCACTTGGGATAATAGTGATCGCAGGGGGCTGAGCCCCAGTGGCGTAGTGGGACTGCAGCCCACAGGGTTGGCGGTTCAAATCCAGCTAGCAGCTCTCCAGGAGCAAGGCTGGGCCTCCAACTCCCACCAGGGCAGTGATGCCACAAAATAAATAAATAAAAGTAAGGGTAGGAGCCAGAAGGAGTTATCCTGGGAGAGATGGTCACGAGTGCTGATGTCACATTTGACAACAGAAACAGGAAACGGGAAGTCCCAGGCTCTGGCGGAGAAGGAAAAGTCTTAGGCATTTGCAGGTACTGGCCGACATTGCTCACCAATGCCCAGCGACCGCCTCCAGTTTCCAAGACCCCGGAACAAGGTAGACGTGTCACGTGTGCTGTCACCTGAAATGTGTCCTGTCCTTCATAAAAACCGACAATTCTTTCATCGAGAACTGAGGCCTTACCCACTAGAGAGATCTTGCACCCGTTGAAGTCAGGTTCATCATTTTGATTCTTTTGGTAAGGTGACCAGACAGCCAGCTTTTTAGCAGCTTGTCCTACGTCCCGCAGCATACTAAAATTAAATAAATCTATTACAATACTCTTTTGGAGGGGCTGAGCCCCGGGGGCGTCAGTGGTTGAGTGCGGGACTGTGGCCCGCGGGCTTGGCGGTTCAAATCCAGCGGCGGCTCTCAGGAGCAGCACTGGGTAGTGCCCACGACCACCAGAGGCAGGGATGCCCCCCCCCCAAAAAAAAAATTTGTTTGGGCCCAATTGAACAGTTGAGGCAGGGGTACAGCCGCTTACGGAGCCCTATGGAGGGCAGCACAAAGAAAAAAGGAGGAAAGGTTCACTACACAGGTGTTGTTGAGAAGGACCGCCCCTTCCTGAATAACGGTGGTGAGCCAAGAAAAAGGTTTTCATGGACTTTTGGTCTGTAATCTATTCCTGGAGCTCTTCCTGGGTTTGCGGGATTAACCACAGAGACCAAATTTTTAATCAAGAACCCCCCCACACACACACCCTGCCTCCAGGCCAATGGCGTCACGCTTAAAATCTGGTCACCTTAAGGCATCTCTTCTGAGATGCAGTTTGGGAGTACATTTTCAGGAATGCATCAAAGCTAGGTGTGTTCAAGCCAGAGCAAATTTAGAGCTTCTGGGTAGATTCTCTGTGAACCGCTCTTGGACCCAAGGCTTTATTGCTCTCCATTTTCCGAACAAGAGAGGTTAGCCTGACCCCCCGGGGGCTTCCCAGGCTGTCTTCCTGAGGATGTCTTGCTTCCTGGTCAGCCAGCAGTGACGTTCGTAGAACCTTCCTGTGCCACCCATTGAGAATCAGAGGGCAGAGTCGCTGTGCCCCCTGGGGTCTCACAGCTGTAGCCGATCACCTCCCCCGCAACAGAGAGAGTCCTTGAAGACTCCCAGCAAGACCCTGTGGGACTCTGAACCGCAATGGAAAGCCCAGTCTTTCTCCCGCAGCTCCTTTTGAACCTCCGACCTTGCTTATCGCAGCCCAGGGCAAAACCATGATCCCACCCCAGGGTGTCCATCTGCTCCAAGGTCAATGCACAGAAGAGGGTGCCTGGTCCCCGGTCCGGCCCGTGTGTCCTCCGCTCAGGTGTCCCAACCCCATATTGACGTTGCCGTCTCCTCCCCCCACTGGGAGACTCTGGACCTTGGCCTCAGGACAAGCAAGGACTTCAGGCCCTAATACGTGGGCTTCAGGTTGGGGGTGAACCTGCCTCAAAACTCTGGTGCCCCAGACCTGGCCCCCCAGGCCTCCCAGTGGGATGGGGTCTTGGATTCCTGGATCCTGCCCCTTGCTCCTGCTACTGCTTTGGGGGCTAGAAGCGTCTCGTCTGCGGAATCAGTCCTGTGAGTCCAGCCTGCGACCTGGGCAGCAGAAAACATTGGAGCAACAGGTGCAGGAAGGAGGGCGCTCTAGAGAGGTGGAGAGGAGAAGAAAGGGGAGCTAAGGAGAGAAGAGGGGGCAGGGGCATGGAAGAGGCAGAAGCCAAGAGGAAGAGTCCTGGAGGGTGGGGTTAGGAGTGCAGTGAGTGGCTAGGTTCAGGGTCAGGCACAGGGACTTCCTGGGTGCTGGGGAAAAGAGAGCCACCGGCAGGTGTTAAGACACCCAGACCTGGGTCTTCCAGGGTCCCCCTCTCTGCGGTATGACCTCACTGCTGTGTCCGAGCCCAGCCCTGGGCAGCCTGCGGTCACGGCCCTGGGCTACGTGGATGGCCAGCTCTTTGTCACCTACGACAGCCTGAGCGGCAGGGCCAGGCCCAGAGGCCGGCCCGCCGCGGGTGGGGAGCTGGGCCCGCTGCTTTGGGCCAAGGAAACGATGTTTCTGGAACGTCGAGCCCAGGAAGTCGCTTGGGGACTGAAGAGCATTATGGACTACGAGAAGCTCAGCGGTGAGGCTCTGGGGTTCCATCCTCCGCCGGGATCCCAAGGGCGGGCCCCCAAGGCCAGGGTCCTCCCCTGCACCTCCGGGACACTCCCCCCCCTCCGTGCGCGCCACCCCGCCCCTGAGGGCCCCCGGGAGCCTGGCGCTCAGGGTCCCTCCTCCTCCCCGGGGCCAGGGGCGCTCTCCCCAGGGCCCCACACGCTGCAGCTGAGCCACGGCTGCGAGCCGGGCGGCGCGGGCTTCTGGCGCTACGGCTACGACGGCGAGGACTTCGCGGAGTACCAGCCGGCGACCTGGGCCTGGGGCGCGCGGCTGGCCGAGCCGGAGCGGCGGCGGCGGCAGCTGGTGGCCGGGCAGCGTCTGTCGGCCATGCGCGCCTGGCTGCAGCGCGAGTGCGGCGCGGCGCTGCGGGGCCTGCGGGCCGCGGGGCTCGGGGGTCCGGCGCCCCTCGGTAAGCAGCCGAGCAGCGTTTTACCCTCTGCGCCACCCAATCCCCATCATGAATCTTTAGAGAAGCAGACAGCCTCCTCGGTCTCCCGCTGGGCCTGGCGGTGGGCGCGAACTGTGCACCTTGCAGTTCGCTGTCCAACAAGCTAAGCCCCTGTGTCTCCCGGGCTCCTGTAAGAAGCTGACATTTCAGCAAAGACTTGACGGTGTCGAGGGCCGCGGGCACTGGTGGGGGCAGGAGGGAGGGGGAAGAGCTTTAGGGGTCACCTTCTGCAGTGGGGCTAGCCCTGAGGCTGCTGCAGCGATAGCAGTGGGTGGAAGGAAGTTGTGGTAGTCCCGGGAAACTAGAGAAACAAATTCATAGACACGCATATGGACATAAGGGAAAGGTTTACATACCAAAGGAATGAAACATTGAGAAAGCATCCCAACCCAGTCCAGTCCAGAGTCATAAGTCCGATATTAGCCCATATGTCTGATACCAGTCTATAAAGTCTCCTTCTGACTCACGAAGCATGTGCAATGACACCAGGACAATCGCATGCCAGTGAGTGCAGAGTCTTGTGTATCCAGTGGCGGTAGAAGCATCTCGGGCCTGGCAGGTTCTCCCCATGGCTCCTCATTTCCAGGGATCAGGGTCCATCAGCAGTGTACATTGGCAGTAGAAACATCTCAGCACTGGGCAGGAGTCTCCACGTGGCTTTTCCAGTCCCAGGGGTTTGGCTCCATCAGGGCAAACCCATGTGACTTCTCCTCCAGCTCCTCCATTCTCCAGGAATCAGGATCGATCAGCATGCTGTCAACTCATCTTGTCAGTAGCCCTACTCTCAGAGACTGAGTTGTAAGTCTCTCTTCTCCAATTGGGAAATATCACGAGACTTCCCAGAATTCTCAGGAGAAAGCCATGCCCACACAGAGGCCTCATTGGCTATCTCCAGATTGACAGGCTAGACTCCACCCCTACATTCCCAATCATGAAATTGATACTGAAGGACTTGACGGTCACAGAAATCATGATTTGGCAGGGAACTGTAAGAACCTGGTTACTCTATCCTGTGACCGCAGGGAGCGTCTAAAAGGGGGAAAGAATGCCTGGGTTTGTGGCGGGGCTGGGAGGGGAGCAGCAGAGGTGGGTCTCATCCCCACCTGGTCTCTTGGCTCTTTCCTGGGTTCAGTGGCCCCTAGGGTCATGGTGTCACCGCAGGAGGACTCTGAGGGGAACCGCACCTTGCGATGCGGGGCCTCCGGCTTCTCACCGGCCAGTATCAGCCTGACCTGGCTGCACGATGGGAAGGAGCTGACCCTGGACTCCGGACTCGGGGGCACTCGACCAGGGGGAGATGAGACTTACCAGAGTTGGGCAGCAGTGGGAGTCTTCCCTGGAGAGGAGCCAAGATATACCTGCGTGGTAGAGCACCTGACCCTGCAGGAGCCTCTGCGTGTGACTTGGGGTGAGGCACCGGAAGAGGTCCAGAACAGGGTGGGGTGAATATCATCTAACTTGGGGGTCCAGTTCACTGTCTCTCAGCCCGTTGGAGAGCCGGACTATCATTAAAACAAAAAAATAGCAAGAAAAAAAAAAACTATGAACAAATTCACTGTAGCCCAGGACAGTGGCGGTGGCAAAAACATCCAGCGGGCTGAATAAATGTCCTCGGCGGGCCTCATGTGGCCCTCATGCCGTGGTTTGAGGACCCCTGATCTAATGTGCACACTGGCTGGAGGGGCTGGAGATGTCCCCATTGTCCTCTGCCCAGTTCTCTCTTAAATCAGATTTGGAAGGCCCTTTGAAATCTCCTTCTGTCCTCTGTACCTTTTGCCCTCGGTCCCAGGCCCTGATGTCTTCTCCCACCCTCCAGGAAGCATTGGCTCAGTTCCCACGGTGGAACCAGCCCCTGGTGAGTCTGGGCTCTGCAGAGGTTCCCAGAAGGGAAGTGTGCCCAGCAGAAGGGTTGGGAAAGGAAATCAGGCCCAGCCAGAGGAGAAATCAAAAGGTTGGGGGGAGAAAATATCCCTACCTCACTTGTCTCTCACAGCCTTGAAAAATATTCCCACCTCATTTCTCTCTCACAGCCCTGGGAAGCCATCTTTCGCCTATGCCCAGTGACGTGGAAAGCATCACAGAAACTGGGAGACTTTTCCAGTGAGAGAAAAATAAAGATACTTCTGCCTCTAGTTGCTTTGTTCTATATCCGTGACCGGACAGTGTTTATGCTAGAAGAAACACCGCTTATTCGCAAAGCCCAGAACCCCAGATAGGGACGCTGTGAACCAGAAAGATATATGTATCTGTGTTGGGCCAGGTAGACTACAGAAACAAATTCATAAGCACGCATGTGGGTATGAGGGAAAGATTTAGATACCAGAGGAATGAAACATTGAGAAAGCATCCCAACTCAGTCCAGTTCAAGGTCATAAGTCTGAAATTATCCCACATGCTCGATACCAATCTATAAAGTCTCCTTCTGATTCAACGACACCAGGACAATCACAGGCCAGTGGTACAGAATCTTGTGTATCCAGTGGCAGTAGAAGCATCTCGGTACTGACAGGGGTCTCCCCATGGCTCCTCATTTACAGGGCACAGGGTCCATTAGCAGTATCCATTGGTGGTAGAAGCATCTCAGCATTGGTAGGAGTGTCTCTGTGACTTCTCGGGCCCCAGAGGTCTGGTTCCATCAAGGCAAGCCCATGTGGCTTCTCCTCCAGTGTTCAGGAATCAGGATCGATCAGCATGCTGTCATCTCATCTTGTCAGTAGTTCATCTCCAAGGCACCGAGTCTCTGGTCTCTCATCTCCATGGGGGAACTATCGTGAGATTTCCCAGAATTCCCAGGAGAAAGCCATGCCCACACAGAGGTCTCATTGGCTTAACCCCAGCTTGACAGACTAGACTCCACCCCCAGACTCTTAGTCAAATTGACACCACAGTATGTGGCTGCCACAGTATCTGTTTGAAAGCCTCGAGATACCAGGGAATTGTATTAAAGACCTCCTAATAGCTACACAGGCTCCAAACAGTTCCAGAAAGGGTCAAAACATTTGTGGGGAAACGGCCCTCCGTGTTTGCTCTTAAACTTTTTAGACACTCCATGAATTATGAAGTGATATTAACATCAGAAGGCTTTGTCCTTTTCACTTTTTTTTTGCAATAATCTTAAATGTATAGAAAAGTCGCAGGTTAGAGCAAAGAAGTCTCCCGTGCCATTTGCCCACATCCACGCATGGTTGTCAGGCACCATCGGGTCGGCTCAGCATGGTAGTGACCCTGCACACTACACAACCAACACCGCCCGGCCCCGCACCGTGCTCACCAGGCCTCCCTCTGCCGGGGCCATGGCTGCAACCACCGGCTCAGTCCATCTCCCTGGGGACTTCCGTCTCCTTCAGTGCCCCTCTAGCTTAGCAAACATGATGCCCTTCTCCAGGGACTGGTCCCTCCGGCCACGTGCCCAAAGCATGTACAAAACACCGGCCGTTCTTGTTCCAATACAGATCGGTTTGTCCTCTTAGCAGTCCCTGATGCTTCTAATATCCTTCACCAGCACCACGAGGTAGATGCATCCATTCTTGTTAGGTCTTCCTCATTCAGGGTCCAACGTTCCCCTGCAAATGAGGCGACAGAGAATACCAGGGCTCGGGTCGGGTACCCCTTCGTGCTCAAAGCAGCCCTTCGAGGCTCTAATGAAGTCTCGTGTAGCACATTTCCCTAATGCACGGCTGCGTCTTCTGACCTTGTGACTGCTGCGCTCCCAAGCGTTGGTTGTGGACCCGAGCGAGACGAAATCCTCGACAGCTGGATCACGGTGTACCCGATGGGTCCATGTGTGACCTCTAGGAAGTCTCATAGTGTTCCCCAGTTGGAGAAGAGAAACTTGATTCTCAGTCTCCAAGAGATGAACCACTGACAAGATGAGATGACAGCATGCTGATCGATGCCGATTCCTGGAGAACGGAGGAGCCAGGGGAGAAGCCACGTGGGCTTGCCCTGATGGAACCAGACCTCTGGGGCCAAAGGAACCACAGAGAGACCCCGGCCAGCGCTGAGATACTCCCACCGCCAATGGAGACTGCTGATGGACCCTGAGCCCTGGAGACGAGGAACCATAGGGAGAGCTCTGACAGCGCCAGGACGCCTCTAGTGCACATGCTTCATGAGTCGGCAGGGGGCTGAGCCCTGGTGGTGTAAGTGGTTGAGTGCCAGACTGCGGCCCGCGGGCTTGGCGATTCAAATCCAGTGGTGGCTCTAAGGAGCAGCGCTGGCTAGCTCCCATGACCACCATGAGGCAGTGATGCCCCTCTACACACACACACACACACAAAAATGAGTCAGAAAGAGACTTTATAGACTGGTATCGGACATAGGGGCTAATATCGGACTTATGACTTTGGACTGGACTGAAATGGGATGCTTTCTCAATGGTCCATTCCTGTTGTTTATAAACCTCTCCCTTATATCCCTATGTGTGCCTATGAATTTGTTTCTCTAGTCTACCGGGACAACACATCACAATCAGTCAGCAAGGCTATATATGTCCTCTGTCCGCCTCCGATTCTGATGCTGCCTTCTTGGTCAGACGCTCCAGCTTCTCTGTCGCTCTGCTCAGCATTCACCTTAAATAAGGAGGGGAAGAGGATGAGGGCACCCGGGAAAGGGGGAGTTTCGGCTCAGGGGGGCACGGAGTTTACCACCAAGGTGATGTTTCTTTGTCAAAGGACAGAGAGAACGGCTTCACACCTTGAAGAACGCAAAAATCCACCTCTGTGCAGTGTACATGTAGAAATGGCTAGATCTAGGTATGTTTTCTGGTGAATATTTGCAGGATAAAAATAATTAGTCTAGAAATGTGGGTGTTTGGGGTGGGGGTTAGCCAGTGGGTGCAGAGCCTTGTGTGTTCGGTGGTGGTAGAAGCATTTTGGTGCTGGCAGGGGTCTTCCCAGTCTTCCCATGGCTCCTCGTTTCCAAGGCTCAGGGTCCATCAGCAGTATCCAGTGGCGGTAGAAGCATCTCCGCACTGGCAGGGGTCGGGTCTCTCTGTGGTTTTTCTGGCTTCAGAGGTCTGCTTCCATCAGGGTAAGCTTGTGTGGCTTCTCCTCTGGCTCCTCCAGTTCCTAAGACTCAGTGATTATGCTGCCATCTTGTCTTGTCAGTTGAGCATCAACCAGGAACTGAGATAAGTCTCTCACCTCCACAGGGGAAATACTGCGAAATTTCCCAGAATTCTCAGAGAAAGCCATGCCCACACAGGGGTCTCATTGGCTATCTCCAGATTGACCAGCTAGACTCCACCCTTACACTCCCTGTGCTGAAACTGACACAGATTAGTGACTGCCACGGACGGTTACAAATCAGAGCTCTTGACACACGAAATCCAGAACAGATAGAGCCCTTGGGAACAATAATGGGAGTATTGATACCACAAGAGTAGGGAAAGGTGGGGGAAACAAAGGGGTACTGATCATAATGATTGACATATAACCTCCTACCTCCCAAGAAGGATGAACTACAAAAATGTGGGTGAAGAGAGACAATGGTTGGTGTAAAATATGAAAATAATAATAATTTATAAATTGTCAAGGGTTTAAGAGGGTGGGAGGTTGTGCAGGGAGGGAAAAATGAGGAACTGTTATCAAGTAGAAAGAAAATGTTTTGAAAAGGATGATGGCAACATGTACCAATGTGTTTGACACCATCGATGTATGGATCCATTCACAAGAGCTGTAAGAGGCCACAATAAAATGACTTTAAAAAATGACTAAGTGTGTAAAAATTATATCATTATAATGGGGGGGGGGGGATACAGATTGGGAACCCAAAGCCCATCAATAGGTGAAGTGACATCCTTGTACAGAAAGGTTGCAGGGAGGAGACGAGTCAGTCAAGGTACAGTGTAGTAACAATGAAATACACAACTTTCCTCTACTTCTTGAATGCTTCCTCCCACCCACTATCATGATCCCAATTCTACCAGACAGATCCAGCTAGACCAGGGGGTGTACACTGGAGTCGGAAACATGGGGAATTCAGGGTAGATGATGCCTCAGGACCAGTGACGGGAGTGGTGATGCTGGGAGGGTGGAGGGAGGGTGGAATAGAAAGAGGGAACCAATTTCAGGGATCTACTTATAATTTCCTCTCTGGGGCAAGGACAATAGGGAAGTGAGTGAAGGGACACATTGGACAGTGTATGATATGAAAAAGCAATAACAATTTGTAAATTATTAAGGGTTCATGTGGGAGGGAAGGGGGAAAGGAAGGGAAACATGAGGAGCTGGTACTACGTGGAGGGAGGATGTTTTGAGACTGATGATGGCAACAAGTGTGCAAATGTGGCCTGCAGACAATTGATGTGTGTATGGATCATGAGGGGAGTTGTTTGAGCCCCCAAGAAAATGATTTGTTTTTTTTTAAAAGGGAGGGAGAAAAAAATGACTGAGTGTGTAAGTAGGAAGGAATATATCTGCCCATTCAACAAAGGTTTTTAAAGCAACAGCCGGGCTATGGAAATATAGCTATCAACAATTAAAATCCCCGTGTTCTTCTAAAGCTTAAGTTCTGGATCGATACCCAGCAGTTAAAATACATATAGTTTTAAACCATGACTCTGAAAGAATCTGTAAGCCTTAACCCTAAAATACCCCCTGCAGTCTCCATAAAACCCACCCATGATTCCCTAGCACAGAGCTAGTCAGCTTCACGAGCCCACAGTGGCTGCCTGGAGCCCTGAGACTCCTGTAAGAACCAGACTCTCTATAAGACTGGATGGACAGCACCCCCTGGGGACAGGGGATGGGGCGCTCGGGTGGGGAGCCCAACTCAAAGGCAGAAACGAAAGGGGGAAGTTGTACAACTCAAGGAATGTAATGCTCCGGGGGGGTGGGGGGGAGGGAACGTTCAAACGAAAATGAGCACATTTTTCAAATGTGGGTAAGAAGAATAGGAAAGAAGCCCAAATAGACGCAGTTGACAGGGAGATGGTTCCTTGGCGTCTAGGCGGGTCCCCTGGAGGGATGTCAGGGAGAGAAACAACACCTGGGAGAGGTTTGCCACAGAGGAGCAAGACAGAAAGACCCCGAAGATGGCACATGCTGGCATGTTCTAAAACCTGAGACACCCAAAGCTGAGCCCATCACCTGAATAGTGCACACTAAGCAGTAACTTTAAAGGGTCTTGCCAATAGAAATTATTATTATTATTATTTATTATTATTATTAGGCATCACTGCCCTCTGGTAGGAGTGGGAGACCCAGCCTTGCTGCTGCTGAATTTGAACCATCAAGCCAGTCGGCCGCAGTCCCACACTCAACCACTACGCTACCGGGGCTCAGCCCAGAAATTATTTTTAAGATAGCTTATCTTTTGAAAACATCACTCAAAAGATTCCAGATTTTTGCAGTGGAAAGCTTCCCTCCTTTCCAGGACCCAGGTCTCCTCTTGAGGTGAGTTATTTACCAGTTTCTTTCTTTAAAAAAAAAAAAAATTTTATTTATTTTATTTACCATTCTTCCCCCCCCCCCCCAATAATTTTATTGGGGGCTCTTACAGCTCTTATAACATTCAATACATCCTTTGTATCAAGCACATTTGTACACGTTGACATCGTCATTTCCAAATATTTTCTACTTGAGCCCTATTTACCAGTTTCTTATGTCTCCTAACTGACGATCAAACAAGAATGGGGATAGAGGTGGGAATGGAAATGGGATGTTTTCAGCAGAGGTCAAAAGAGCAGGCGTGAAGGTCAGAAGTCAGTGGAGAGCGAGAGCCTGGGGCCTTTGATCAATGTCGCAAAGCAACGTGTGCACCGTGGGGCTGGCTAAACAGAAAACCAATGAACTTTTCTCTGCAAATTTTCACCCCAGGCACGATTTCTCAAAAAACAGACCGGGGGGGCCTAGAGAGAGGAGGGGCAACCTCAGATGTAGTTGCAGGACTCCTCCTTCCTCTTCCACCAAGACCTGGTGGTCCCTGGCATGGATGCCCACCTGCGGGTCCTCTCTGCCCCTCCAGGACCACGGCCTGTGCTCCCGGCGGCGGGCAGCATCCCAGCGGGCGGGCGGCAGCGCCCTCGTGCGACCAGAGCGGAGCACAGCAGCCTGAGCTTCCCCCGACTCCGCTCGCAAGGAAGGCACTCCAAACCCATGTGTGTCAAGTTGATTCCTCCTTAGAGCAGCCCTATGGGGACGGGTGGGGTCCCTGATTCGATCGTCAGCCCAGGTTGACTGTACCTATCTGCGGACTGACTTGGCCAACAGTCGGGCACTCCACCCATCAGTCAGGCCCAGGACATTTAAAAGAAGCTTTGAATGAACGATAAAAGAGGGTTTAATTCTGCAGTAAGGGTCTATATGCAGTGTTGCAAGAGTGACAGGTGGCAGCCTTACCTAGAAGCAGAATCTTTGGTGTGGTATAAAAATTAAACACAAGTAAACCCTATGCTTACCTTGCTCATCGGGTAATCTGGCCCGGCTTATAGAACAGTGGACAACTGTTCTCAAGACTGTGGATCCGAGTTGGGCTGCAAACCACAAGGTTAGCAGTTCAAAACTGCCGCCCACTCGAGAGGAGGAAGACGAGACTCCAGCACTGAGGCAGTTGTACCCTGTCCTCCAGGGGCGTGAGGAGTCCAATCTTCACACCAGCGTACTGCCACCATCTCCCAGACAGCGGCAGAGGGGCTTGGCCTCAAAACCTTCCCGTTAACCCCCAAGGCGCCTCAGAGTGCCTAAGCGTTTCCCCAAATCCATGTTGGCATACCTAGTCCCTCTTCATTGCGCGGCTGTGAGGGACCCTGGGCAGGCGGCGGTCAAAAGGCGCTAGAGAAAGATGCAGCAGACAGCTCCTGAAAAATAATTACATTCTTGGAAAGCATATTGGGCTTTCCTGTCCTATAAGGTCACTGAGTCGGAATTGCCTGGGTGTGAGAGCGATGAACTCAGAACTCAGAACAAAGGGAGGTCTCTGGTGATAACGTCCAGTTTCCAGCTCCCACACTCACCACCGAGGCTGGTAGCAAGTGCCTCTGACTCCTGAACTGCAGGAGGCCGAAGCCTCTCCTCTCAGTAATTCATCAGGACGCCTTTGACCCAGGGTTCTGGAAGAGGCACCCTGGGGGTCACAGAGAAGGAGACGGGCACAAGAGAGAGGCTCAAAGTCCAACAGATGAGAAAGGGACTGCCAGGTCAGAGAGCAGTACTGGGCGGACTGGGTTAAGGCCTCCTGTGGAGAGGAGGTGGGAGCCAAGAGCAAGTCCCACTCTGTGCTAGGAGCCTGGCTGTCTGAGCCCAGCCCGGGGCCAGCTGCATGCAAGGCCAGAGTGGAGTTTCTGCACCCACCAAGCCCCAGGGCCCCAAAGGTGCGTGGGTGACACGCAGTGGGGGGGCCTGGCCATCGTTGTGGTCAACAAGGCCCGTGGCATCTTTCTAAATCATGCATGGGCCCTGCTCCCTCTCCAGCCGCCAGTCCGTGAAGTCTGCAATCCCACCTTCTACTCTCTCAGGGACTCCAGCTCCTGCATCTACGGTCTGGACCCGTTCAGACCAACTCCCAGAGGCTCTGTGGCCCGAGCTTCACATCTCAGTCCCGCCCAAAGGACTGGCCTAGGGTCCCAGACCATGGAAGGATGTAAGTCTTAAGGCCTCAGGCAACACAACTCTGAGCCAGGTAGCCGCACAAAGACCGCCTCTAGCCTGGCTGGAGGCTAGAGGTCAAAGGCTCCTGAGATGCCGGGGACCCAGCATGCCTCCATTCTACAAATATCTAATGGGCTCCCTAAAGCCAAGTATTGCTTTAAAAACATACCAAAGAAACCCATTGCCTCACAGTGATTCCAACCTGCAGGAGAATTGTCCCATAGGCTCTCCCAAGGTCAAGGCTGCCGCCTGTCTCCCACCAAGCAGGGCGAGGTTCCACCACCGACCTTGGGGTTGGCAGCCGAGCACTTAATCCGTGTACCACCAGGACTCTTTGCTCTAGGCAGGGTAATCATTAAATCAGAAGTGGACAATGGAACAAGGAAACCTGCCCTGGTCCGTCATTTGACAGAAAAGGCGTAGTTAATGTTCCATTATGGATTAGTGGGCAGCAAACAGCTCCAGAATTCCGAGGTTTTAAAGGCACCGCCTCCTTCTTTGGCTGTCTGGGCTCTGCAGGAAACTCTTCTGCTCCGGGTGCTGAGAGCTGGGACTTCGTTGTGGGATATCCCCTTAGGCCCGAACCCTGGGGAAGTCTCCCTGCAGGGATGCAGACACAGCCTCACAGGCCGTTATACAGCGATCACATATAAAGATGACAGTAAAGTCGTAGCAAGGGGTCCTCAAACTTTTTAAACAGGGGGCCCAGTTCACTGTCCCTCAGAGTGTTGAGGGGCCAGACTATAGTTAGAAACAAACTATCAACAAATTCACTGCGGGCACCAGCTGCTAAGCAGGACAGGCAGCGGTGGCAAAAACACCTGGCGACTGGATCAATGTCCTAGGCGGGCCGCATGTGGCCCGCGGGCCGTCATTTGAGGGCGCATCAGATAGGAGAGTAAAATGGAGGAGTCGCTTTTCAAGGTAGCAGGCTTACCTCAGCTCTGCTTGGTGGTCCACGTGGAGATATGGAAGGCAGGAATGAGCAGGGTAGGAGAGGGGGTCCAGAGAAGAGGGCACAGGGCCAGAGACAGGAGCAGGAGAGAGAGCAGGATTTATTTCTAACCAAGACCTATATATCTTTTGGGGGCACACAAGCCCCCTAATTACAGGTAAAGACCTAAGTCAGAGGAAGGGGTTGTACTATAGGTAATAGAGTAATATGAGGGGGAGATCTAAGGGTGTATGGGGCTGGGAGTACACATGTGACAAGACAGGCAGATCCTAGATTCAGAAATGTCAGCCTAACTTTGGATGTCACTGAGCAAGTTTAACCCGTTCTCTGGCCCTGGGGGGGCGAGGGGGGGGAACAATCACTCCCCTATCAGTAGGGTGTGAGCCCCACCTATAGTGGACCAGACCGTAGTCGGATGGCTGAGTGCCTTCAGGGAGAAGATCTCTGAGTGAACGTCTGACCTCCTACCATGTGCTGGCACACAGCCTCTTGTGTTTGGCCTGTTTCTGGGGGACACAGAGCTGAGGAAGTCAGTTCAGATCCCATAGACAGGCCTGTCAGTTGAAGTGCTCCGAACCAGGTGCTCTTAGACCAGGCGTCCTCAAACTATGGCCCTCGGGCCACATGCGGCCCTCCGAGGACATTGATGTGGCCCACTGGGTGTTTTTGCTGCCTTTGCCTGTCCTGCTTAGCCGCCAACTCATGCCGGCCCCCACAATGAATTTGTTCATAGTTGTTTTTTTTCACCATAGTCCGGCCCTCCAGTAGCCTGAGGGACAGTGAACTGACCCCCCGTTAAAAAAAGTTTGAGGACCCCTGCCCTAGACTGCTCTCTGCCGGCTACTAAGCATGGCTTGGCTGTGACCAGCATGGCACCCAGGTCCCATGAGGAAATAGCTAAAGCAGCCAGGTCAGAGACCACCCAATCCTCTTAACTGGTGACAGGATATCCCCCATGTTCAATGCATCGAATCTAGTCAGGGACTCAAGGGAAGGCCAGGCAGGCCACGGTCACGTTGCACGAGGGCGTGAAGGAGGTATTGTTGAAGCCATCTCTGGAAAATCGACGCGGCGCATTAGGAAGTGGTGACCTACAACAAAATTCATACCAAGTCGTGAGATCTAAAAGGAGGGCCTATCTAAACAGGGCCGGTTGCCTTGAAGGGACGTTTGAGTAAACTTGAGGGTGGCCCACAAGGCCAGGCACAAGGATCCATGAGATTCCAGAACCTCCCTCTGCACTTACCTAGGACCCTCACCCCGTCACTCCTCTCTTTCACCCAGGGTCCTGGGAGCTTGAGAGAAGCCTGAGAGCTAACAAACTTTGTAAGGCCAAGGGTTGGTGTCCTTACCATACGGATGTGTGGACTCTACTCAGAGGGGCCCGAGTTGGGGAAGGGCATCAGAGACCTCCCAGAGGTGGCCAGCTGTGTTGGGGGTGGGGGGCTCCTTCCTGGAGAACTGACACAGCTGCTTAGTGGAGCCTGGGGCAGGGGGGCAGGGGGGCGGGGGTGCTCTTTGTGGCTCCGGACCCTGCCTTTCTCTATTCAGCGTTCTCAGCCACCCTCCCCTCACTCAACTCCAGCCCTGGCCCCCACCTTCACTCTTGGGCTACCCTCCGCCACAGCCCCAAGCTCTGGTTCTCCCCCAGCCCCCCTCCAGGAATGCAGGGCTCTCGGTTGAGTGCAGAGGAAGAAGGCTCCTGGACCGGAGAGGAAGAAGTTAAAGGGGTGACCCAAGGAAGCCAAGGTTCCCTCAAGACCACAGTCATGGAAAAAACTGTCGATTTGTAGAGCACCGGGAGTTATTGACCCCCACCAGAGCAGACTGTGAATCAAGCTATTTAGAAATTCTGAAAAAGATTACCAAACAGTGTGCCACAACAAAGGCCTGACGTGTGGCAGACGGGGGTCTGCTTTGGCCACAATGCGCCTGCTCAGTGCAGTCATCTTTCAGCTTTTGGCAAAAAGCATGCCTCTTGGCCCCACTCACCTGATCTCGCTCCATGTGACTTCTGCGAATGAAGAGGGACATGAGGCCGGCGGTTTGATGACATAGAAAAGACGAGGAAAAAAACAAGGGAGGTGCTGCCAACCATCCAGAGTTTGAAAAATGTTTTCCCAGATGCAACTGCAGATTGCACAAATGCAGTGTCAAGACAAGAAATTTGAAGGTAATAACATTGTGTTAAAAAAAAATTGTTTAAAAAACAAAATTAGGGCTGAGCCCCAGTGGCGTAGTGGTTGTGTGTGGGACTGTAGCCCACAGGGTTGGTGGTTCAAATCCAGCAGCACTTCTCCAGAAGCAAGGCTGGGCCTCCTATTCCTACCTGGGGGCAATGATGCCCACAAGAATTAAAAAATATGTATCTCTGGGGAAAAAGTTATTTTGGTATATTACAGAGCAGTAAAAGAAGGCATGGCTCCACAGCAAAGGGAATCCTTCCTTCCCCAGCTGCCCGCCTTTCTCTCCTGTCCAATTTTGCGAAACCCATCTCAGACCCTCAGAAACCCTGAGGCTCACAAAGATGCTTTACTGCCAGGGAAGTCTCTAGATAACCAGAGACTCAAATCATTGAATTTGAAAGCCCTGCAGTCATTAAGAAGTTCTAATAAGGTATGCATGGGTATGAAAGGCTGCACGGAAAGAATGCAGTGTGGTGAATGAGCCTTTTTTTAAAAAAGTGATCGGTGTGAGTTTACCACATTCATTTTTCTTCTTTCTTCCAGCCCATCCTTAAACAGTCCCCTCTGTCCCATTGCTT
>PVJH01019986.1:0-17902 GCA_004026705.1 Nesogale talazaci | reverse complement strand
CACTACAGACTGAAGAGACTAAACCAATGACATATAGTCTTCAGAAGTTTCAAGGAAAGATGGGGCTGAGAATGGAATTTTCCGGTGAGCTCGCTGAAGCCGCCTTGCGCAAGGCCTACCTTGCAGAGACCCACGAGGTGGACACGCACTTAAGTTCTGCCTAACCTCGCAGCAGTTTTCCGCATCAGCACAGTTCTTGGACTCTGTCTGGGGCCAAGCCGGGAGGTGGGGCAACCGAGCCAGGTGGGGGCGGGGGCCCGCACAGGGCTGGGCATCCAAGCAAGGACCCAAGCCCAGTGGGAGCCAGTTCCTGGTGGTTGCTGGCCGGCTCAGACAGCTCCCCGACCTCCCACCATGGTGCTCCCTCTGCCCTGGCTCTCTCGATGCTGTCGGCGCAGCCTCCTGCCCTCCTGGACCCTGGTCCCCCCAGCCTCCCGAGGCTGCGCTCAGAGCCCCCAAGCCAGCAGCGAAGGGCAGCCCCGCTCCTCCACCAGTGGAGAGAGATCACCACCTAGGGTAAGTGAGCAGAGACCTTGAAGGGGCTTGGGAGGGGGGGGGCAGAAGCTGCCTTGGACCCCCGCACCCACCCCAATTACCTCCCCCACTCCCTCAGAACCTGCCGCCCAGTTTCGGTTCCCAGCTCCTTGCCTACCACCCCCACCCCCCACCCCCAGGGCTTCCTTTCCTCCCAAACCAGTTCACAAAGTCCTTCAACAGGCATTCCTCCCTCCAGGAACAGTTAATTATTTCTTAAAGGGAGGGCACGGCCCCTCCTCTCCTTTCCCTGACCCCACACTGTTGCCCCGTCAAGAAGCCCTTAGGGTCCAGTTCGGCACTCCTTGGGCCAGCAGATGCCCCTGGCCCCCTAGAGGTCTACAGCCAAGACAGGAAGCGCATTGGCTTCCACGTCCCAGGTGGGATTCCTCCCTTCTCGGATTGACGCTCTCCTCCCCAATGGCTGCCCACTTACCCAGGGTCCTGGGCCCCGCCGCACGGCCGAGCTGGCCCAAGCCGAGGACTTGCTGGAGCAGCAGCTGGAGCTGTACCAGGCCATGCTGGAAGGGCAGGAGGGGGCCTGGGAGGCTCAGGCCCTGGTGCTCAAGATCCAGAAGTTAAAGGAACAGATGAGGAGACACCGAGAAAGCCTGGGGGGGTGATGCCTGAACACCCTCCCCCCCCGCCCGGCCCTCCAGCATTGAAAAACCGGAAATACTGCTCACCCCCCAGTAATATCCCTGACCAGGAACATGGGAGTGAGCTTTCCATGGCTGGCCGGAAATCGGCAGCGGCGGCGGGGCACAAGGCTCTCTGCAGTCTGGGGAGGGCCTGACTGGGACTCACCCCAATCCAATAAAGGGACGTCGTGCTAACAGAGACCACAGATGCACACATTTCATTTTTGTTTTTGTTAAAAAAAAGTCTTGACAAATCAGGACTGGGGACTTAGGAGTGGTGGTGATGCAAAAGGGGAGGCCGTGGGGGAGGGGTCAGGGAGGTGGCAGTAGTGTCTCCTTCACCCCCACGCCTGGTGCTGTCTTCTGCACGCGACAGGCGGTCGCACGTCCAGAACCAGCGACTCCTCTACCGCGTCTGTTCAACTGAGAAGGAAGCAGGACAGAATAAGGCCAGGAATACAAAGCTTGGCACACACACGAAAGGGAGAAGTTCTGGGGAGCCTTTCCAAGTCCGCTACATGTGCACAAGTTTGTGCTGCTTCTGGCGTTCAGAAGACAGGCTGAGGGTGGGCTAAGAGAAGGAGTCTGATGGCAGAAGAGAGACCCTTCACACAGGTTGAGAGAAGCCGGCGTCAAAGCCCAGAGGAGCATGACTTGACTCCTTGTCAGAGGCTTTATACCCCAGACGGGCTGCAAGGGGGCCAGCCGCGTCCTGAGCGCAGTACTCACTGTAGGAGGAGATGTCGATCTCGTCGGGCAGCTCACTAATATTGACCTCAAAGCGGTCCTGCACATCATTGAGAATCTTGGCATCATTCTCATCCGAAACAAACGTGATGGCCAAGCCCTTGGTGCCAAATCGGCCTGCTCTGGCCACCTGGATGGAGACAGACGGCAGAGGTTGGTGAAGGGCCCTAAAAAGGGCAGAGAGAAGACGAGAGGGTCGGAAGGGCAGATGGGCGGGCCGTCACCCCGGGCGTGGCGCTCACCCGATGGAGGTAGGTGTCCGAGTCCTCGGGCATGTCGTAGTTGAAGGCGATGTTCACCCGCTCGATGTCCATGCCTCGGCCAAACAGGTTGGTCGCCACAAGAATGCGTCGCTGAAAATCTTTGAACTGCTGGTACCGAGACAGCCTTGTGAGGGAGGAAATTGGAAAGCAGGCTGAGATGCTCTTCTGCCGGCCACTTACCTCCTAAAGCTGCCCCTCCCTCCTTCCCCCGCACTTCCAACTCACCGCTCTTCCTGGGGCATGCCCCGGTGGATGGCAATGGCCGGGAAGTTCTGTTCCACCAGGAGCTGGGCCAGGGCGATGCAGCGCTGCACGGACTTCACAAAGATCACCACCTACGTGGGGGCCGTGTGGGGGTGGCGACCCGGGAGAGAGGGAGAGTGCGGGCGCATGTGGTGTGTGGACGTGCGAGAGAAAGAGTTTTCAGTAGTTTCACATTTAATAGAATTCTTCCCAGGCCTCGCCCGCACCAATCTAACTCAGGCTCTTATCTGTGGAGTCCTGGTGGAGCCGGGGCTGCATGTCTGGCCACTAACCAAAAAGATCAACAGTTCAAAACCCACCAGCTGATGGCGGGGACAAAGATGTGGTAGTTTGCATATATAGAAAATTTACAGGCAGAGCCCCGGTGGCGTAGTGGTTGTGCGCGGGACTGCGGCCCACTGGGACGGAGGTTCAATTCCAGCAGTGGGGCTGGGCCTCCACTCCCACCACCGGAGAGCAGTGATGCCAAAAAAAAAAAAAAAAATTTACAGTTGGGCTGAGCCCCAGTGGCATAGTGGTTGTGCGCAGGACTGCAGCCCACTAGGATGGAGGTTCAATTCCAGCAGCAGCTCCACAGGACCAAAGGCTGGGCCTCCTACTCCCACCACCAGAGGGCAGTGATGCCCCCCAAAATAACAACAACAAAATTTACAGCTTTGAAAAAATAAACTTACAGCTTTGGAAATCCTGAGGGCAGTTCTCTTCTAAGCTATAGGAGTGCTCTGAGTCAAGAAACACTACTGAAAAACCAAGTCGGACACCTCTCACTCCCTCCTTTTGGGGGGGGGGGGGGGGAAGCATCACTGCCTTCTGGTGGTCGTGGGAGCTATCCAGCCTTGCAGCTGCTGGATTTGAACCGTCAAGCCCGTGGGCTGCAGTCCCGCACTCAACCACCATGTCACCGGGGCTCAGCCCTTCTCCCTCCCTCATGGCTACGTAGACCGACGGATCAGAACCACAACCCAAAACACAACCAAGCACTCTACAAAAAACAGATACCCCTGCCAACAAGGCAACTCTGACGCCCAGTGACCCGAGAGCAGGGTTCAACTGTCCTATGGGTCTTAAAAACTCCTAACTCTGTACAGGAGTCGGAAGCCTCACCTCTACAGACGCCTGCTTTTGGGTAAAGGACTACAACACGTTAAGTGTAAAGTCTTTTCAATAAACGGTGCTGGAAAAATTGGGTATCCACCTACAAGAGTGAAACAGGGCCCATCCCTTATACCACGTACAAAACCAAACTCAAGATGCATTAAAGACCTCAAAAGAAACCCTAGAACCCCAAGAATTGTCAATGAAAACATAGGGACAACCAAAGGCCTAGTTCAAGGCATAAACATACTACCAAAAATAATGAAAAAGACTAATTGATCAAGAGTAATGTAACACAGAAATTACCAAAACCTAAATGAAAGATGAGCATGATGGTGGGACAAGAAAGTAAAAGGAAACAGAGAAAAGAACTGGGAGGCAAAGAGCATTTACAGAGGTCTAAATACAGGCATGAACATAGATAAATATGATGGGGAAATAGACCTACATGCATATACTTAAAGGGTTAGTATTAAGGCAGCAGATGGACATTAGCCCTCCACTCAAGTACTTCCTCGGTGCAGGAACACATTGTCCTATTAAACTGGCATTACTCAAAAAAAAAAAAGAAAAAAAAAGGGGGGGGGCATTCCTCAATGCTCACCTTCCTGATATAATCAATGAAGGCAAATGTGAAGAATGCGCATAGTGCTCGGCTCTCAAAGATGCAACAGCATCTGGGGTCTTAAAGACTCAATAGTAAACAAGCTCAGAAGTAACAAAGTCCACATGGAAGACACACACCAGCCTGTGTAACCACAGGTATCAATGGAAGCAGTTATCAGGCATCAAAAACAACCATCTTATCATTGCATGCTCACCTTCTTCCTGATATGATCACTGAAGACAAAGTTGTGCATACGCAATTGTGGTGAGGAAAGCTGTTGTTGCCTGGCTATCAAAAGACAGAGCATCTGGGGTCTTAAGGGTACACAAGTGGCCATCTAGCTGAGAAGCAACAAAGCCCACCCGGAAGAAGCACACCAGCCTGTGAGATTTTGAGGTGTTGAAGGGATCAGGTATCAGGTATCAAAGGAATCGGGTATCAGGCACTAAAAACTGTATCATTATAAATGAGTACAGTTTGAGGACAACAGGTCCATCAGCAGGGGAAGTGACATCCCCTTACAGAAGGGTGGTGAGAAGAGCCAGTCAGTGTACACTGTAGCAACAATAAATATGCATCTTACCTCTACTTCTAAAATGCTTCCTCCCTCCCACTATCATGATCTGAATTCTACCTTATAAATCTGGTTAGACCAGAGGATGTGCACTGGTACAGATGGGAACCGGAAACATGGGGAATCCAGGATAGATGATCCCTTTAGGACCAGTGGGGAGTGTGGCAACACAGGGAGGGAAGGAGGGAGGGGCAGAAAGGGGGAAAAGATTCTAAGGATCTACATATAACCTCCTCCCTGGGGTAGGGACAACAGGGAAGTTGGCGAGGGGACACATCGGACAGTGTTCAACAAGACAAAATTTTAATATTTTGTAATAAACTAACAAGGGTTCATGGGAGGGGGGGAAGAGGGTGGGAAAAGCAGGAACCAATACCAGGTGCTTAAGTGGAAAGAAAAATGTTTTGAAAACGATGACGGTGGTCTGAGCCCCGGTGGTGTAGTGGTTGTGCGTGGGACTGCGGCCCACTGGGACGGAGGTTCAATTCCAGCAGTGGGGCTGGGCCTCCTACTCCCACCACCGGAGAGCAGTGATGCCCCCCCCCCAAAAAAAAAAAAGATGATGGCATCAAAGGTACAAATGGATGTGTGGATGGATTGTGCCAAGAGTTGTATGAGCCCCCGGTAAAATGATTGAGAAAAACACATAAACTACATAAGACAAAACAGAAAACTAGGACTTTCCAAAATATGACATTTAATACATGAAAAAAATAAAAAGGGAACTCAAAGATTGAGACTAAACATTTGGCAAGAAAAGTTCAAAAACTTACATAAAACTACAATATCTATGTAAGATAAAAATACAGACAACGCAATCAAAAACACGGGCACAAGCCATGAACAGACAATTTACCCAAGAGATTCCCAGGCAGGCAACAATCACACAAAGAAATGCCAGGGAATCATGAGCTGGAGGGGAAGTAACTCTTACATCGCCGGTGGGATTTCAGACTGCATAGTCACAATGGAAGCTAGCAGGGGATGCTCCCTTTAACAAATGGTAAGAGAAAGTAATAAAAGTTCCAGCACAGTCTCTACAAACAAAATGAACACACACACACACACACACACACACACACACACACACACACCTTTCTCTAACAGCTAAACAAGGGAAACAAGGAAAAGTCGGGCCTGTGGAGGAACTGGTACACACACACACACACACACACACACACACACACAGTCACTATGCAGCCCCGGGAAACGAGACAGGCAAACACCTCCTGTCATCGACACCATGTTCAGCAAAGCTAGTGAAGCCCATGTATATCTCATCATGCCATAACAGGAGGGCGGAACCACAAACAAGAAAAATTGGTTTTCACATCAAGAAAGACACTGAAGACTGCTGAGGGCTGGGGACCAGGTGGGCAGGGGATGTCAGGAAGGAGAGAAACCACTCCCATCAATAGGAAGTTAAGTTTACTGGGATACGGTCACTCTTCCGAATCAATGAGTATGGTTTTGACCTTTGTATATGTTACAGTCCTCAAGTAAGTGATGCATTTAAAAAAGAGAGCCCTGACAACAATGGGCTTTGGCTCCATGTAGAATGGCCCGTAGGTGGCAGTTAAGCACCTGACTACTGGCAGAAAGGTTTGGAACTCAAGACCAGCCTGGTCAGGTTTGTTGGCCTTGATTCAACAGCAGCCAACAAGACTGGTCTTTGAAAAGGCTCAGAGCGAACAGCCCAGACAGACGTTGTCAGGAGACAAGGCTAAATCCACCTCGTTGAACTAAAACCTGGAAAGACTAAAATCATAAACCCAAAGGCCCCCTCTTACCGAGTCCGGATAAGGAGCCGGGGTGGAAGAGTGGGGCACGGCAGACCCGCCAATGTAAGCTCGAAGTCTGGAACCACCAGCTGCTGCGAGCCAGAGGCAGCTTTCTGCTCCGTGAAGGAGGCTCGGACACCCACGGGGCCTTCTGCCCTGCCCCACATTGATTCAGCACCTGACTGATGGCGGCGCGCTCTGAGTTTGCAGACACCGTGGAATTTGCATCAGCCCACGGCACCCCAGTTCTAAACCAGTCGTCACCTTTGATATTTGGCTGTTCTGTCAATCCATTTGCTTCTTCCACTTTACCAAATACAGATGTGTTCTCATTTGTCTTTCAGTACGTCCAACTTAAGACAGTTGCACTTCCTCCTTTATACAAACACCAGTTGTCCCTAACTTGTCAACCCTTCCTAATTTACGTGTCCTCCCTTCCCCACATCAGCTTTCACTTGTACGAGTCTCAACAAAACAGACTGGGTAAGACCCAAAGTCAGACACACTTTAGCTTTGGAAAATGTTGAGGTCTTTTGTAGATTTGCTCAACGCAGTGTTAGCATTTGATTTCTCGACTGCTGCCTCTATGGGCACACCATGAGTGACCCAAATAGAATGATGTCCTTTAACCACGTCAATTCCCCACCCGCCCCTAATTTTAAGTGTTTTCACATTGAAGGCTATCGTCTTTCGGTACTGAGGAAGAGTAAGCGATCTGTATTTCCAGCAAGGAAGGTCATGTCACCATTGTTGTTCGTTTGAGTCCCCCCATCCTGATGCCATGTTCTTCAGGGCCCAGCTTCAGCGGCACACAGGCCAGGGAACAATGTGACACAGCACTCTTCTCCAATGTGAACCACAGCGCCCCTTGCCGCTCGAGGGGCCTCGTCACACACGAGCAGCGTGAAGTGTTCTGGAATGCACACTCTTCTTGTTAACCATGGCTTATCGACAGTCGCTAAAACAGAGGCAAGTCTCTCTCTGGAATTCTGCATTGCCAGTCAAGAGCCAGCTGACATCAGCCCGATGCCACCAATCCCATGTCCTCTTCTGAATTTCTGCAATGTCCCCATCGAAATACAGCTACATGTATTTGCGAACAAGGAGCCCGAAGGCAATCAGGGATTTTAAAAGCGTAAAGTCCTTTTCTCTTCTGCCCGTGGCAGCTCTAGACAGCAGAAAGCAGCTGCACCTTGTTCCTGTACTGCCCGTGGTACACATCTGATAACCTCTCAAAGAGAATCCCCCCACCATTCCCTCCTACACATCATCAGGACCTTCCTGCAGCAAAAAGGAGTTAACAATGAGGCTTCTCCTACGGCTGGAGAGGACTGCATTGCCCAGCCTTGATCTTGACTTGGAACTGACCTGGTTAAACTCAAGGACATCTAGAAGGTCAAAGAGCTTCCGGTTCTTCTCGTTGTCCTTCAGTTTCACGTAGTACTGCTGCAAGCCATGCAGCGTCAGCTTGGTCTCATCGTCCACGAAGATCTCCATTGGCTGGGGGGGAGGAAGGGGGTGGGGAACGGGAGGGCAGAGCGGGGGGGTTAACCTGGGGGGGGATGGAGGAAGTTGATATCCAATACACCCCATGGGGGGATGGGGAGAAGAGAGAAGATTAAAAACCCCAATACCCCCCCCACACCAAAAAAGGAAAAAAATTTATCAAAAATCCACATTTCCATGTGGTTTTCTTTCATGGAAGATTTAATCTTCTCAGCAGGGTTTTAAGATGGCTCACGGAAACCCATCTACGGAAAGGGAAGGAAGAGAAGACCCCTCCCAAGGCAAATGCCAGTATCACAAGTGGGTGGTGGGGAAAGACACCTGGCCGTGGGAGAGGTTCCCCAAAGGGAATCTCTGACCCAAACACTTGGGAGGCAATGGGAAAAAGTGACTCAAGGTCACAGGAAGGCCACTGGGGGCCTTCAGAGGGGGGCAGGGTCAAGGATCACTCCGTTTGAATGTTCTCTCAAACAGGAAAGTCATGTTCTCATTTCAGAGAATGTCCTTAAGAGGAAAATGCCACAACGCCAAAATGCCAGCAAAGGTAAAGCAAAACCCAGTCAAGGCACCTAACACCTTGACCATGGATGAGAGAAAAGGTTTGGGACAAGACTGTTCTCTGAACTCAGTCTCACCAATTCCAAGGTTATATGGAATCTATCCAGAAAGACAAACCAAACCAAACTAGTGCTTGGGGGGGGAGGAAAATGGCCATCTTAAAACATAAAAACCCTGGGGGGGGGGGGGCATGTGAGAGAGAAACTGACACAAGACTCCAAAGTCCAACTTCCCCAACACCCTTCTTAGTAACTCTGACATTCAGTTAACATGAACTCTCAGAGACTAGGGTGGGTTAAGTGGGGGTTTCTGGGTAGGTCTCTCAGGGCCAAACCAACAAACCCAACCCCAAGAGAGGCTAGCAAAAGGCAGGCTTTTTCCAAGGAATGCCCCACGGCCTCCTCCAAGCCCACTCCTGGCCCGAGCAGAGCCAGAGACCCAGGGCAACTCCTCCCAGAAGGAGCAATGCAGCAAGGGGGAAAACCCACTTCACTGCTTCTAGAACGAGCCTCACCGAGGCCAAAACCCGCCAACACCCACGTGGATGGATCCAAGTGGAAGGAAACCCCTCACTTGAATTTTCCCCCATCCCCCGCTCCCAAGTATTAAAAAAGAAAAAAAACAAGAAACAAAAAAACTACCACCCCATTTCGGACGCCCCTCCCCCCAACACACATGGTGGGAATGGAAGCATGACACGCGTTGGGCGCAGGAAAAACAAAAACAAAAACAGGAACAGGAAACAAAAAACACAAAAAGGCGGCTGGTTTAGTCTTCGGCTTCCTGGACGGGCTTCCCATAGCTTCCCTCCGCTGTCGCCATCGCTGCTGGGTGCGTCTGCATCCCCCCGCGCGCCTCGGTGCTCTCTGCTGCCGGCTCCCGTCAACGGAGGTTCCAGGTGGGTGCGAGGAGGTGAGGGTGGGGAGGGGCAGGGAACCGGGGACTGAGGTGCCACAGGCCCCCACCCCTGGAGGTGGGTAGGGGGCAGATTCCTTGGTGCTGCTCGCTCTTCTTTTGGACATGCCCTGCCAGCTGTCTGTCCCTCTCTCGCTCTCCTGCCGCCGGGAGGTTTGAGTGGGGAGCTGAAGGCTCCAGTTGTATGCTCGATGCCACCTTGAGGCTGCATGCTTGTAGGGGACATGTAGGCGTCACCGGGTGGGAAGGCAGAAACTCCTGCCCTCCCCCCAAAAGTAGAAGTGGCTCAAAAATGCAGGGGTTTTTTTTGGCTTGTTTTTAAAAAAGGAAAAACACAAAGAAAGTCGCACACTACCCGCTCTCATGTTAACCGACCAAGTCTTCCGGAGGGTCCCTGACGCCGCGCAGGCCCTAACACTAGCTGTCTCTGCCTCTGCTGTTCAAGGAGTCGTCATGGCCCCAGATGCTTGAAGGACAGGGCGTCTGGAGGAAGAGGGCGAGGAGGGGAGGAGGCATCAGGCGGGGAGTGGAGGGAGAGAAGGTAGAAGGGTATTTACGTCTTGCATGAACTTGCGGCAGACTGGGCGGACATCTTTGCTCAAGGTAGCACTGAACATCATGACCTGCTTCTCATGGGGGGTCATGCGAAAAATTTCCTGGACATCCCGACGCATGTCTACGAAAAGGACAACGAGCAGGGTTAGGAACAGAAGCGAACCCCCAACAAAGCAGAAACTGGCCCAATCAGGGAAGTACTGGTCATTCATGGGAGGAAGGTGGGATTTCAGCCTCTCCTATTTCCTCCACCCGTGACCAATCAAGCCCAGAGTAAGGACTGGCAAGAAATACACACAATCACCTTCCAGACCATGAAACCCCAGTGTCCAAAGTAAGAGGGAAGCAAAACCTGCTTCATAAACAAGACGTATATTAAAAGCCTTTTCCCAAGTCCCCGCCACTTTCCAGTTAATATTAATGACCTACTTCATGCTCTAGCCTGCCTTTTCCGAAGCATGGCTTCCTGCTTGGGGAGATAGACATCACCCTCTCAAATAACCCAAGATCACCTGGGACGACTGCTCTTTGGTTGGGCCTTGTTTTACAGAAGTTCCCCTTTCCTTTTGTGGGCATCACTGCCCTCTGGTGGCCGTGGGAGCTACCGAGCGCTGCTCCTGAGAGCAGCCGCTGGATTTGCACCAGCAAGCCTGAAGGCCACAGTCCCGCACTCAACCACTTACGCCACCGGGGCTCAGCCCAAGTTCCCCTTACTAAGCCCAGAGGAGAATCATAAAATACAGACATTCTTCTGCATGAGCTACCCGACTACACACTCACTGTGTGGGGACTGCCTAGTGGTGGGCCATGAGCGCTCCCTCTAACATCTACCATGGCAATGTATCAAGGGGGTGGGGGGAAGCAGGGACCCAAAATTCGTGCTGTCTCCCGCTCCCAGAAAGGAAGAATGTTAACCCCTCTCTCTCCTGGATCACCAGGGCGGCTTAAAAAAAATAAAGCCTGGCAGGTAAGGTCCCAGAAACCTAATCACCCCACCAGGTGCCCAGAGCCATCAGTCATGGGTGATAGATAAGGGTCGTCTTTGCACCAAAGTGCTCCTTTATCAGATAAACATCATTTGGCTCCAAAATGCAAATGTCTCAAGTGCCTCGCCACTCACCAAGCTGGTCGAGCATCTTATCACATTCATCCAAGATGAAATGCTTTATGTGCTTGAGGTTCAGGCTCTTATTTCGAGCCAGGGCGAGGATTCGGCCAGGGGTTCCCACAACGATATGGGGGCAGTTCTTCTTCAGCACCTCTTCGTCCTTCTTGATTGAGAGACCACCAAAAAACACGGCGACCTGGCAACCCCAGAAGACAGAGAGAGAGAGAGAGAGAGAGAGAGAGAGAGAGTCAGTCTCAGCGGAGAAGCTCCCGTCACTAACTATTCCCTGAACATCCCAGGCTGTGACCAACAGCCTTGTGCTTGTGGGCCACCAAGTCCACCTTGATTTTGATCTCAAGGACTCCCGGGGCAGTAATCTGTTATAGCACAGGTTATCTAAATGCAAAACTCAAGACAGCAAAGACCCACTTACACTCCCTTAACCTTTGCCACCCTCCAGGAGCCCAGAGCCATCAGTCATGGGTGAGAGATTGGGAGTCGTCCTTGCACCAAAGTGCTCCAGTCCCAAATAAACATCATTTGGCTCTAAACACGGAAGCCCAGAGACTGACAAGCACTGCCCGACGATGCCTACGCTGACCCACTCTGAGAATGTCCCATCACGTGAACCTAGGGCCAGGCTTCATTTCAATATTAAGAAAAAAGATCAAGAGGTGTGTGTCCTCAGGGGCCCCAAAAAAGGACACAGAAGCATCCTTTTCCTAACTGGGCCCCTATTTTTAAATCCCTTAGCACAATAAGCCTTATGAAATAACTGATACATTAGATTTATCGGTCCATGTAAAACCACTGGGTAAATTTGCTCACTGAGAATCCGGGTGTTAACACAGAGCTGACCCCCATCAGCAACGGTTTCCTACTTTTAAGGGAGCTAGAAGAAAGGCAGAATCAGACCTTCATTGTCCACGTCCTCTGCTAGTTCTTACAGTCACCTGGGGCACCTCAGCTGGTAAGCAGCCCAAGTACAGAGAAAAAATGTACCTATGAAAACTTCCCTGCCAAAAACCACTGAACTTGGATCAAATTGGCTTTCAGATATAAAATCCCAGTTTACAGGGAACACTGAGAAGCTAGGAATAACTGAGCAGGATCCAGCCAGGGCGTATTACTGCTGTGCGGTGCCAGGAGCTCTTTGTGAACTGCTGCAGGAAGCTGATCTGCATGGCGCCCTCACTGGTGGGCGCAACAATGTTTCCACAGTAGCAACAGTGTCTCACACTGACCCTTGATGACAGGATGGAACTGCCCCCAGGTGTTTCCTAGACTCCGGGAGTAGAAGCCTCACCTTTCCCCCTCAGCAACGGTCTCCCCTCTCGGATCCGAAACGGATTCACTTGAACTGCACCCCCTTCTCTAATAGGGAAGGGCCTTCTCCACCTTTCGACTTCCCCCTTCTAGAGAAAGACCAGCAGGGCTTACTGAAGTCTAAGACACTGTCCTTATAGGGTGGTGACATCAGAGGGAGAAAGATGAGAGCAGAGTGCAGGGTCCCCTAGCCATCCCTCAATGCCCCCACTCCCCACTGTTAAATACGTAAATTACCACCAAGGGGGAGGGGGGAGACTATTTGATCACGTAAATCCACTATAAGCAGAAAGTGGTGTACTATTAAGTAGGACTGGAAATGGGAATACATAAATCTTTTTATCACATTAATCTACTACTTTAACTTAAAGAAAAACTACTTTCAATCGATGATAGTCAAACATCTCTTAACTCCTTTAAAATACAATGACTCATAGGGGCCCAAGTTAAGGTAACCTAAACCATAGAGTATCTTCCATTTGCCACCTCAACCAGGATGATCAGAAGTTAGGCACCAGTTTTCAAACTCCTAGGAATCTCCTTAAAACAAAGGCTTATATTCCAGTTTGGGCGGAAGCCATCAAATCTCCAATTCCAACAAGTTCCCACAGGTTGCTGAAGCTGTAGGTCTGGGAGCCAAACCACACAATAAAAACCTGTCCCAGCCCAGTGCTGTAGTCCCCCGTATCTTTCCTCATCAAATTCTCCAAAGTCACATGTGACCTAGAGTGGGTGACAGCTTCCAGCCCCCCTTTGCCACGAAACCCCAAGCTCTCGCACTGCCGGCCAAAGAACCAAAGAAAATATTTGAAATCAGCACATGACCAGTAGAAAGGGTGGGCTTATTTATGATGAGCATCGGAGTAGCCAATCACCACAGACATCCTCCCCTCCACTAGCATGTTTAGCCTGCATTAAAAACCACAGTAAACCAATGCCCTCCAAAACTCAGCCATCACCAGCATCCTTGAAACAAAAACTGATTCACATGAATCCTATTAAAAAAAAAAAACACACACAACCAGGACATGCCAGGTTTGCAGGAACTTAGCATCTGCTGCAGGCCTGAGGCTCACATGCAAGCATGTAACACAGCAGTGGGACAGGAAGATGGCACATGCATAAGTCCCCCCTTCCCACTCCAGCTCACCTTGACATTGGGCATGTATTTAGAGAATCGCTCATACTCCTTGCTGATCTGGAAAGCCAACTCCCGGGTGTGACACATCACCAGCACAGACACCTTGAAGGGAAAACAAGAGAGTGGGTCATACAGCCTATCCCGTCATTCCACTAGGCTTATTGTGGTATTCTCCCACAGCCACCAGGCAAGGTGACAGAGGTCATCCCAGCGCCGTATCGTGTACTGGGTTCTCTAGCCAAACATACCTGCCCAGTGACTGGTTCCAGCTGTTGCAGTGTGGCCAGGACAAACACTGCTGTCTTTCCCATGCCGGACTTGGCCTGGCACAGGACATCCATTCCGAGAATGGCCTGAGGGATGCATTCATGCTGGACTGAAAGAGAAGGAAAAGTTCCATTAGATTTCAGCCTCCAGCGGACCCCCCCAGTCTGTCACTATGCCAACCCCATTTTCAGCGCTCAAGTCCCCGAGAATTCCCGGGGTTCTCAACTCTCAGATCCTTCCTGGCTCTCTGCTCCCTCAATCACTTTAATCCCCAAGTCAGTCCCCCCTAGTTCCTTCTGGTTCTCGCTCCTCCAGCTCTGAGGCCTCCCCGGTTCCGCTAAGGACCCTCACAAGTCTACCAACAGCTCACTTTCAGAACTCCTGGCTCTGTCCTTCTTTCCCCCATCCTCTAACAAACCACGACACTCAGTGCCTGCCACAGGCTACTGCTCCCAATTAAGCTACTGTACTTTGGGTCAGGAAGCCCTACAAGCTCGAACAGAAGGAAGGATGAACTTGGCACCTGACCTTGAAGCCAGTCATCAAGGTTTCCAGAGCCTAGAGCTAGCCCTGGTCCAATGCAGTGAAAAAGCGCCATCCAACCCAGCCCTCTGGAAAGAATAAACAACCCCACCAGTCACCACCAAATCCATCCAATTCACAGCAACCCCAGGAGAGAGGGCAGAACCGCCCCACCGGGTGTTCCAAGACTGCAAGGCTTTATGGACGCAGATGCCTCTTCTTTACCAGAGAAGCAGTACAAGCTGCCAACCTTTCGGCTATCAGCCCAATGCCTAACACATGCCAACCGTGGCTTCTTAACCTCCTCTAGATTTAAAAAAAAGTAATCAAATGATACATTTGAAAACAGGCAGAGGGGGCTGAGCCCCGGTGGCGTAGTGGTTGTGCGCGGGACTGCGGCCCAGTGGGATGGAGGTTCAATTCCGGCTCCCTGAAGCAAAGGCTGGGCCTCCTACTCCCACCACCTGAGGGCAGTGATGCCTTAAAAAATAAATTAATTAAAATTAAAATTGAAAACAGGCAGAGCGGCTGAGTCCCAGTGCCATAGTGGTTGAGTGTGGGACTGCAGCCCACGGGCTTGGCGGTTCAAATCCAGCAGCAGCAAGGCCGGACATTGCCCACAACCAGAGGGCAGTGAGGGTCCCCCCCCCCCAAAAAAAACCCCAAAATAACAAAAAAAAAAAAAAAAGACAAGAAAATAACTCAGTCACAAGACTTTTAACCAGGTTTCTGCTATCATGACTGACAGAAACAACCTACTTAATAATAAGCCTCTTCTATTGCAGAAGTTTTGTGTTTGTCAAACGTCCATCCCTTGGGAGGGTGAGGGGAGCCATGTTTTTCTAACCTAAGGAGAACCCATGACCAAGTAAAACAGTACCTTCTGACGGATGCTCAAAACCACAATCTACAATGGCACGGAGCAATTCTGGCTTGAGCAGAAAGTCCCGGAAACCAGAGCTGTGGATGGAGACATAGGAGCCCTTGACATCCTTCTTGGCAGGGGCTTCGGCCCCGTCGCCTCCCGCTGCAGTCTCCACTTCATCGTCTTCGTAGTCCAGGAGCTCATTTTCCACATCATTCTCTGCCATGACTGCGCTGGGCCGGGGGGGAAAGGGGAGGGATTTCTGGATGGGCTCACCAAGGGATCAAGGGGAAAGAGTGGAGTTTAGGAAACAGAAGATGAATGAAAGGGGAAATAGTGATTTCTGTTTGAAGAGCTGAAAAAAAAAGGGGGGGGGAACGGAACATTTATCAGTTATGAACAGAACCTTCAGCATCAAGTCTCCATCCCCACAGCCTTCACTTCTTTCCCAAAACTGTATGAAACCTGCCCCCAGGCATAAAGGACACACACACACACACACACACACACACACACACACAGACAAGTGGGGGCACCTTGGTATGGCCACAGATGTAAATAATCTTGTCCTCTGAATATTCTGGGAAGATTACTAGGGATGGTTAGATTAAAACTGAACAGCTTCGCATTTATTTTCCCCCTTGACTCATTGTTCTAGTTGAAGCTTCCTTCCTTCGGATTGAGGTCGTTGTGTTTTGTCTGGCGTGGGGAAGGTGGGTTTCTGAGTTTCTTTATATGAAATTCAGATTACTGGGAACCTATTGTAGGATCTACATGACCTCTTCCCTGGGGCACAGACAATAGGGATGTGGGTAAGGGGACATATCAGACAGTACACGATGACAAAACAGTAACAATTTGGAAATTGTTAAGGGTTCACGGGAGGGGGAAGTGAGGAGAAATATGGGGAGCTAGTACAAGGGCCTAGGTAGGAGGACGTTTTGAGAATGATGGCAAAAAATGTGCATATGTGGTCTGCAGATAATTGATCTATTGATCGTGGTAGTTGTATGAGTGCCCAATAAAATGATTTTTTTTGGGGGGGGGGGCATCACTGCTCTCCGGTGGTGGGAGTAGGAGGCCCAGCCCCACTGCTGGAATTGAACCTCCGTCCCAGTGGGCCGCAGTCCCGCGCACAGCCCCAATAAAATGATTTATATTTTTAAAAATGTGATAGGTAATTGGCTGGGCCAGGAGACTCTCAGTGGTTTGGCAATGAAGACCTTAAAAAAAAAATGAAATTCAGGATTGCTACAGTTAACTAGATGAATACTTTCTAAGGGCGGTTGGGGGGGAATGGGAAGCTAACAATGAACACACAAATCGTTCCTATGTTCTCGAACCGAGGAGCAGATAAGTTAAAAATGACCGAGTTTATAAAGTCTGGTCCTGTCATCAATCATCACCGGGGGTGCAGTGGTCCCTTACCCCAAGGCACCTGAAAGGTCAGAGGTTGCACCCATGTGGAGAAACACAGGGTAAGCCAGCTTCCCTCAAGATGCCACGACATTGCTGCTGCCAAGACACATGGCAGCATGCTGATGGACCCTGAATAACTGGAGGCGCCATGGGGAGATGCCAGCCAGCGCCTGGATGCTTCTACCACCACTGGGTGCACAAGACCGCACCCACTGGCCTGTGATTGTCCTGGTATCATTGCGTGTGCTTCGTGAGTCTGAAGACTTTATGGACTGGTATTGGACATATGGGCTAACAGCGGACTTATGGACCTGGACTGGGATGCTTTCTCAATGTTCCACCCCTCTTTTTTGGGGGGCATTACTGCTCTCCGGTGGTGGGAGCAGGAGGCCCAGCCCCACTGCTGGAATTGAACCTCCGTCCCAGTGGGCCGCAGTCCCGTTCCATTCCTCTTGTATATAAACCTCTCCCTTTTACACATGGGTGTGTGTTTACGAGTGTGCTTCTCTGGTCTATCTGGACTGACACACCAAGGTACATGGAGATCGCCGAAGACCAGATAAGATAGAAGCTGGAGAGACAAGGACCTTCCTCCAGTGCTGAAGGAGAAAGCAAGCCTTCCCCCACCAGCCCAAGCTGATTTCAGACTTCTAGTCTTCGAAACTATCAGAAAATAAATTTGTGAGTCAAATGGGGAGGGGAGGGAGGAGAAAGGCAGCAGGCACACCCAATGGGGCCAGAAATGACCAGATTTTAAGCGGGACACCATTGACCCGGGGGGGTGGGGCTTCTTGATTAAAAACTTGGTCTATGTGGAGCGACAAAAAATGTTTATGGGGAAAAGAAATGTTTACGGACCTCAAAAGTAGCACTGTAATACATTTAACTTTAAAACGCCGCAGGACGCGGACAAATCGTTAAAAAGCGGGGCGTCGGAATAAGAGTCCGAATAGAGCCCCCCCCCCCAAAAAAAAAAACCAAACAAACAAACAGGCTTTCAAAACGGGACAATGCTATCAGCGGGAGGGTCCGACTCACCCCACTCCGCGCAAAGGTGCCCGGGCTTTCGGAAGCAGGGCGCCCGTCGGGAACGTCCCTGTCCCCCGTCTCCTAGGGGTGCCCCCCCCCCCGCAGCCCGGCGTGATGCCAGGCGGTCGGCAGGGCGCAGCGAGCTCCCTCTGCACCCTGGAGCCATCAGGGCCGGCCGTCCAGCT
>PVJH01019985.1:0-41698 GCA_004026705.1 Nesogale talazaci | reverse complement strand
GAAGACTTCATGAACTAGAGGAAACTTGTATGCATCATCACTGCCTGGCTGCACCTTGACTGGTCAGTCTCCTCCCCATGACTCCCTTGTAAGGGGGTGTCCAATTACCCACCAGTGGGCCTTAGGTCCCTACCCTGCTCTCCCCCTCATTCATAATTATGTGATTCTTGTTCTTTGATGCTCGATATCGGCCCCGATGCTCCCTTCGGCCCCTCTTGATCACACAGGCTGATGTGCTTCTTCCATATGGGCTTTGCTGTTTCTGTGCTGAATGGCGACTCGTTTATCTTCAAGTCTTTGAGACTCCAGACTTTCAATCATTTGGTAGCTGGGCACCCTTGTTTCTTCTATTCTATTTGCCTCTGTATCCATTTGTCTTCAGCAAACTTATAGGGAGTCAATTGATCCATTGATTTTGATTTTTTTTTCTTTGCTGCCTAATACCTGATTGTTTCAGCACCTCATGATTGCACAGGCAAGTGAGCTTCTTTTATGGTGGGTTTTGTTCCTCCTGAGCTAGATGGCTGCTTATTTATGCTCAAGCCTTTAAGACCCCAGATGATATATCTTTTGATAGCTGGGCACCATCAGCTTTCATCACCACTCTTGTTCATGCTCCCACATGTCCTCAATGGGTACCTAGGGGATGTGTGCATATAGTGATATTATTGGGAGCTTTTACAGATATTATAAAATTCCATAGTTCAATCACATCAAGTAGTGTTGTACAATTGCTACCACAATCAGTTTCAAAACATTTCCTTTCTTCTTGAACTTCTTGATATTTGCTCCCCTTTATCCCTCCCTCCCCTACCATTCTCCCCAGGAGTCCTTATTTATTTATTTAGCCACATCTTACACAGCCAGTATATCCATTCAGTTAATTCTGTTGTTGACTAGTTCTTTTTGGTACAGTGACCCTCTGTATTCTTTCCTACTTCTTTTGATGCTTCCTGCATCATTCAATATTTTGCCCATAGAATCTTTTAATATTTCAACTTGAGACTTGAATTTTCCTTGATTTCTTTCAATTTCAGATATGCTGATTGTAGTCTTCCTTTTTGAATACTAGGACTTTGCATATTTCATTATAATACAAGGCTTTATTTTCTTGAGCTGCCCTTTGAAAATAATTTATGTTCACCTTTTGACTTCATCATTTCTTTCATTTAATTTAACTACTCCATAATTAAGGATAACTTTCAGGGTCCCTACATTGAACTTGCTCCCCTCCCCCGTCTTTTTTTACGGCCTTTTGCTTTCTTCATGAAAAATGTCCCCCTACAGTTCATTAGGTCTGCTGAACATTAGTGTTCAATGAAGCACGTTTGTTCTTGACATGTTTTTGAAATACAGGTAGGACTGACTCAAGGACATATTTTGACTCTTGTGGACTTGTTTTTAATTTTCTTCAGCTATAACCTGAACTTACTCATAAGCAATTGATGGTTTGTTCTCCAATCAACACCTAGCCTGTTTTTAGCTGTTTTCCCACAGATATGGTCTATTTGATTTCTTTATATGCCATTCGGAGAAGTCCATGTGTGCCATTTGTATTGTTGAAAAAGGTGTTTGCTATAAACAAATTGTTGGTCTTGCAAAATCCCACTATGTGATCTTCAACTTTGTTTCTGTCTTGAAATCTATATTTTTGGATTACAGTTCCTTCCTCTTTTTTTCCCACCTTTTGCATTCCAATCCCCAATAATTATCAAGGCATCTTGATTGTATATCTGATCATCTTCCAACTGATGTTTTTGTTAGAATTATTCAATTCCTTCATGACATATTATTGTAGTTGGTGCATAAATTAGAGTAATAGTCATATTGATTGGATTTCCTTGAAGGTGGGCAGCTAATAATTACAGACAACATTGGGTATCAAGATTGATTTTTAAATGTCCTTTCTGACAATGAGTGCAATGCCATTCCTCTTGACTATGTCTCCCAGCATAATAAATTATATGGTTTTCTGATTAGAAATGGCCGATTTATTTACTTATTTCAGCTCACCTAAGTCCTAGGCTATCAATCTTTTTGTGGTCCATTTCATTTTTGGTTACTTCCAATTTTCCTATATTTCTAGTAATCCTCTCATGATGAGACATTTCTGAGGATACGGACTGCTTGTAAAATATGTAGACACAGGGCTGAGCCCTGGTGGCGTAGTGGTTGTGCGCGGGATTGTGGCCCACTGGGACAGAGGTTCAATTCCAGCAGTGGGGCTGGGCCTCCTACTCCTACCACCGGAGAGCAGTGATGCCCCCCCCCCCCAAAAAAAAAATATGTAGACACTGTGGAAAATCTTGCTTTCTTTCTGGTGGCCTGGAAATGGGGTTCATTTACTGTGGTGGTCATGTATTCATGATGCCAACTTCATGATTGAATGTAGGGGCGGACTCTAGCCTGCTAATCTGAAGATAGCCATTGAGTAGCCAATGAGACCTCTGTGTGGGCATGGCTTTCTCCTGAGACTTCTGGGAAATCTCACGATATTTCCCTGGTGGCCATCTCCAGAGAGATGAGAGGCCATCTCCCCAGTTGTTGGGAGTCAGTCTCTGAGACGACAAACTATAGACAAGACAAGATGGAAATGTCTGAGGAACTGGAGGAGCCGGAGGAGAAGCCACTTGGCCTTACCCTGATGGAACCAGACCTCTGAAGTAAAGAAGCCACGTGGAGACCCTGCCAGTGCTGAGTTGCTTCTACCACCACTGGATGCTGTTGATGGACCCTGGGCCCTGGACGCAAGGAGCCATGGGAAGAGCCCTGCTAGTGCCAGGATTCTGCACCCAATGACCTGCAATTTCGTGAATCAGAAGGAGACATTATAGACTGATATCGGGCATCTGGGCTAATATCAGACTTATGACTGTGAACTGGACTGGGTTGGGATGCTTTCTCAATGTTCTGTTCCTCTTGTATATAAACCTTTCCCTTTTTTCCATATGCGAGTCTATGAATTTGTTTCTCTAGTCTACCCGGACTCACACATTGACCTATTTTGGACGCGAGCCCAAAACCTGATCTTGAGGTTGTTACCAGCCTACTCTTCAGTCACTTGCCTCTGCAGTACAAGTCTGACCTCTTCCTGCCGATCTTGGCTTCCTTACTCCCCAAAACTGAGGCAGGGGAAGGCTCCAGGTTAACATTGAATGCACAGACGCAGTTTCTACAACTTTATGAACCAACTTTCTACAACTTTTTTCTTGATATAAAACCTCTCTTTCTCTCTCTAGATATATATATATAAAATCCTCACTCATTTCGCTTATCTAAAAAAACCAGCCTAAGACCTGCCTTCAGGTTTTTTGTTTCCCAAACTCAAAGAACGTTTTAAAGGAACACAATTTGGGCCCCTTGAGGATGCCAAACCTGTGATTTTGTTGCATTTAAATTGAACAGTACAGAATTTTCTTTTTGGAGGATGGAGGTGTGTGTGTGTGTGTGGGGGGGAAGGTTAGAGAGATAAAAACATATTAGAGATGTGCTTCTAAAAATACCAGAAGCATATTAACCTAGATGGAGGATAGGTGGAAAAACAGCTTTACAGATCGATCTTTTTGTTTGATAAAGGTTTCTATTATTTTGTAGCAATATTTTTTCTTACCCTTTTAAAAAAAATTTCCCCTCCCTCCCCTTTCTTACCCTTACATAATATAACTATAACATAACTTTTTGTCAAATAATAGAATGTTAAGCAGTTTAAAGAGCGACACCTGAAAACACAGACACATATGTGCACACATAGAGCTTAGACCTAGTGGCTTTAACATTGAAAGTCCTGGGGGAAATGTGTTCACCCTTTATAAATTTAATGAGAGTCTATGATGTATAACATTCTATGTAAAAAAATCTCTAAGCTTATGAGGTTCAAAATCCAACTTACAAATTAAAAAAGACCTTAGGTAAACTTATAAGTAACAGATTCCTTAACTTTTATTTTACTTAATAACATTTGTAACTTTGGTGTGCAAGGTAATTTGAAAGATATCAATATAAACCAACCTAATTCCAACTCTGGGGGAGTTTATAAATGAAGTTGGTAGGATGAGATTCAACCAGATCCTTCCATCATGACATCTTTTTTAGGAATAATACCAAGAGACATTTTATTTTTTGTTGTTGTGGTTTTTTTTTGGTGGGGGGCATCACTGCCCTGGTGGTGGGAGTAGGAGGCCCAGCCTTTGTTCCGTGGAGCTGGAATTGAACCTCCATCCCAGTGGGCCGCAGTCCTGCACACAACCACTACACCACTGGGGCTCAGCCCCTGTTGTTGTTTTTTGGGGGGGGCATCCCTGCCCTCTGGTGGGAGTGGGAGGCCCAGCCTTGCTCCGAGAGAGCTGCAGCTGGATTTGAACCGTCAGCCAAGTGGGCCGCAGTCCCGTACTCAACCACTGCACCACCGGGGCTCAGTCCCCCAAGAAACATTTTAAACTAGTGAAATTATTTACCAGTTTGATCCCATTGGCCTTCCTTGAATGAGTTAGATTTTCTCACTTGAATGATGGTTGTAGTATGACTAGAAAGGCAAAATTCCCGTCCCTTGTCTGCAATTCTGTGGAATATAAGAATAGTTCCAGACATAGAATGATCACAATACATGCCATCTCTTTGGGGAGACCTGGAATTCTAGTATTAGTATGTCACTTTTTACTGGCCTAGTTTCCTCAGCTGAACATTTTAATCTCATTTTCGGTCACAATAGAAATACTGAGACTGAAAAAATTTAAATTTTCAAAAATATGATCTTTTTGTACTAGAGTCTATAACTAATTTATGAATTTCAAAATCCACACATTATCTTTTCCCTCACTTTGGAAGAGCTTGATTCTAGGGCTAAACATTAAAATTTTAAAAGACTGCCTTATGATTAGTAAAGCGGCTTTTAAAAAAATCATTTTATTGGGGACTCATACAACTCTTATCACAATCAATAATACATCTATCGTATGCAAAACACATTTGTACACTTGTTGCCATCATCATTCTCAAAATATTTTCTTTCTACTTAAGTCTTTGGTCTTAGCTCCTCATATTTGCCCTCCCTCCCTCCACCCCTTCCCTCATTAAGCCTTGATAATTTAGAAATGATTATTATTTTGTCATATTGTACACTGTCCGATGTCTGCCTTCACCCACTTCCCTGTTGTCCATACCCCAGGGAGGAGGTTATATGTAGATCATTGTAATGGGTTCCCCCTTTCTCCCCCACCATCTTTCTACTCTCCCAGTATCGTCTGGTCCTGAAGGGATCATCTGTCCTGGATTCCCCATGTTTCTGGTTCCTGTCTATACCAGTGTACTTTCCTTGGTCTAGCCAGATTTTAGGGAGAATAACGTCTGACCTACTTTCTTTGACCTCCAAGTGTATGGTCATTTACCATGTGTAGGAAGTAGCTAAGTTTGGCATATATTTAGGGAAGGCAATTTGGGAGAAATCTTTCTGTTTGCCACAGTCCCGAAGTCTGAAATTAGCTCATACCCTATGTCCAATACCAGTCTGTAAATATCTCTTCAAATTCATGCAACACATTCAATGAGGCAGAATGCAGGAAGATCACAGGCCAGTGGGTGGAGAGTCTTGTGGATCCAGTGGAGGTGGAAGCCTCTCAGCGCTGGCAGGGGTCTCCACGTGGCTCCCCCTGCTCCAGAGCTCTGGCTTCATCAGCGTAGCTCCATGCAGCTTGTCAACAGGACTGTCTCTAAGCAAGCCTGTTTGTCCCACATCTTTTACAGGAGCAGACAGATTCATTTTTCTCCGTGGTGGAGGGCAGGGGTGGGGGCAGGGGAGGGGCGGGGCTTTGAATCCCCCATCTTGCAGTTTCCTGGCCAAGATGAACTTACAGGGCAGCTCTGAGTGCTCTGTCCAACTTTCCTAGGTTGGGTTTCGCTTTAATAGATGAGACTCACTATCCTATCCAGTCCACCATCCACCCCATCGCTGTCCCGTGCAGGAGCAGCGAGCTCAGTCTCGAACACGCAGAGTGCAAGCCTGGCTGCCTTGCTAAATGGAGCCTGGACGCCTCAGTGATCCACCCAGCCTTGGCCAGACCCATGAAGCCCCTCAGGTGCTGGCGCGTGGGGCAGGGAAGGGCCTTCTTATCTTTGAGTCTCAAACAGTAACAACAATAAATAAAATAAACCCAGAGACGGGATCTACATATAACCTCCTTTCTGGGGCACAGACAACAGGGAAGTGAGTGAAGGGACACATTGGACAGTGTATGGTATGAAAAAGTAATAATAATTTGTAAATTATTATTTTTTGATTTTTGGGAGGGGCATCACTGCCCTGGAACAATTCATAAATTATTAAGGGTTCAACTGAGCCCTGGTGGCATAATGGTTGTGTGCGGGACTGCGGCCCACTGGGTTGAGGTTCAAATCCACAGCAGCTCTCCAGAAACACAGCTGGGCCTCCTACTCCCACCAGAGGGCAGTGATGCCCCCTCCAAAACTTATTAAAGGTTCATGGGAAAGAGGGGAAGGGAAATATGGGGAGCTGGTACTGGGGGTCTAAGTGGAGGGAGGATGTTTTGAGAGTGATGATGGCAACAAGTGTGCAAATGTGGTCTGCATACAATTGATGTATGTGTGGATCATGAGAGGAGTTGTATGAGTCCTCAGTAAAATAATTCATAAAAAAAAGAAAGGGGGAAAGTGGAGCTTATACCAAGGGCTGAAGTAGAAAATTTGGAAATGACGATGGGAACATGTGTACAAATATGCTTGAATCAAATGATGTATGGAATGCTATATGAGCTCTTAAAGCCCCCAATAAAATCATTGAAGAAAAAAAAAAAATAAATCCTGAGAGGGGCTGAGCCTCGGTGGCATAGTGGTTGTGCATGGGATTGCGGCCCAGTGGGGTAGAGGTTCAAATCCAGCAGCAAGGCTGGGCCTCCTACTTGCACCACCAGAGGGCAGTGATGCCCCAAAAACCAATAATAATAATAATAATAATAATAATAATAATAAACCCCAAACCCTGAGATATCTGTCCTCCTAGGAACATTTGGTTTATTTCTAAGCTTTTCCCATCCTGCTAGGTGTTGGGCTGCTAGTTGCAAGGTTGTCGTTTTAAATCCACCAGCTGCTCTGAGACAAAAAGAGGAGGCTGCCTCCTTCTGTAAGGACTGACATCGTTGGAAGCCCTAGGTACTGTAGCGGGACACCATTGACCACGGGGAGTGGTTCTTGATGAAAAATTTGGTCTATGTGGAGCAACAAAAATGTTCATAGAATGCAAAAATTACAGTACATTTATTTTAATTGTAAAGCATCGCAGGACATTGTTAAATTGTTAAAAAGTGGGACGTCTGGTCACCTTAGTTTGGGGCTTCTAGGAGTAGAAATGAAATTAATGGCAGTGGGATTTGCTTTTTGTCTCTCAGGATATTTCACTTGATTGAGAACTGGGAAGCTTCCTGGTCATGCACGTAGATGGGGGGATCTCAGCTCTTACTGCACAAACAAAACCCAAACTCCCTGCCAGGGCGGCACAGCTGACTCAGAGCGACCTTCAGGCTGCCTCTGTGAATTTCCGAGACTGTACCTTTCTTTGAGAGTAGGTTTTTTCCCCTTAACTGCACAGGGTGCTCTGAAATCTATTGATGAATGGACCCCCAGACATTTTTATTCAATCAGCCTCACGTGAGACTTGGGCTGGTTCAAAAATTCCTCAGGTGATTCAAATGTGCAGCCATAAATGAGTGTTGCAGGTATGGATAGTGTTTCTCTAAGTGCTAGGGACGTTACAGATAAACAAGCAGGTGTATGCAATGGAATAACTGACAATCTAGTTAGAAGAAACAAGCAAAATATAAGGAGGGGGAGGTTCAGTGCTTTTATTTATTCGGTAATTCAGTAAATATTTACTGAGCATTTAACAAGTGCCAGGGCTGTTGTAAAGATATGCTCAGAGTCCTGTGGGCCACCTGCAGGAAACCAGGAAAATGCCACCGATTTGGCAGGAGACAAGCAGGAACTTGGAGATGACCTTTTTCAAGGTCTTCATCAGATAAGGTGGGCGTAAGGTCATGCTGACCCGATAAAGAGCGTGAACTGGACTCAGAGGAACATGGACTGCTGGGAGAACTGAAAATGTGGGATTGGTTGGGTGCAGATATGGATAGCCTTAAAGGCAGACTAATGAGTTTGGATCTGATTCTGAATGCTTCAAAAGACACCGAAGGTTCTTAAGCAGGGACATATGAATGGAGCAGGAGGGTAGACTGTTGTTAGTTGAGCTAACCCAGGCTGTACAATGTACATGAACTATAGTTTAAAGCTGCTAATTTAAACGAGTGGTGGGCTGATCAACATCCCTTCCCACTGTTTTCCCCCTCCACGGACGTAACCAGGCATAGTGACTTTGTAGGGACACAGCTTCCAGCGGAGGATGGAAGAAGATTCCACCTGGCACCTGGAAGGGAGGTGCAGACCCATGTTTCTTAAGCAATGAATCAATTTCTAACTGCCCCTGGCTTCCAATGTAACTCCATGAGAGCTTCAGCTTTCTCCAGCTCTTAAGTGACGAGTTGAATGTAAATAGAACTCATCCGGGGCTGAGCAAATCATCAGAGAAGCTGGATGATAGGAAGAAGAAGGTGGAATTAGAACTCAATGGAAAGAAGATGCAGATCCTCGCAACTAGACCAATCCTGATAAAGGAGAAAAGATGGAAGTTGCCGAGGGTTTTGTTTTGCTTGGATCACAGTCAGTGCTCATGAAAGCTGCAGTCAAGAGCTCCAGTGACACGCAAGGAGGCGAATCTGTTGTACGAGGCCACAGGCGCCAGGAGCCTACTTTGAGGATTCAGATGTGCCTGACCCATGGCATTTTCAATAGCCTCATATACAAGTGAGAGTTGGACATTGACTAAGACAGACTGAAGAAACACAGATGCACTTGTATTATGTTGCTGGCTAAGAGTTTCCAAAGTGCCAAACGAAGAAACTAATCTGTCTCGGAAGAAGTATGGCCAGATCCTCCTGAGAGTAGCAGTTCTCAACCTGTGGGTCCTGACTCCTTTGGGGGTTGAAGGACCCTTGTACAGGGGTCGCCTAATACAGCCTGCATATCAGAGATGTACATTAGGATTCATAACAGTAGCAAAATGACAGTGATGAAGTAGCAATGAAAATAATGTTATGGTTGGGGGTTACCACCACATGAGGAACTAACTGTATGAAAGGGTCGAGGCATTAGGAAGGTTGAGAACCACTGCCTTGGAGGTAAGGATGGTGAGACTTAGTCTCACAAACCTTGGACTTCTTATCAGGAGAGGTCAGTACTTGGAGACAGACATCATACTTGGTAAAGAGAGTGTCAGTAAAAATGAGGAAGGCCTTTCATAAAATGGACACCATGCCTGCAACAATGAGCATATAAACCACTGCGATGGTGTTGCGTCCTTCTGTTATACACAGGGTCACTGTGTGTCTGAACTCACTTGACGGCACCTAACAAGATCATGGGCTGGGTCTTTTTGTCGTTTTCTTACCTCAGTTGTCTTCATAAGAACATCTTAGTTAGGGCTGAGCCCCAGTGGCATAAGTGGTTGAGTGTGGGACTGCCGCCCCTGCAGGCTTGGTGGTTCAAATCCAGCAGTGGCTCTCAGGAGCAGCGCTGGGTAGCTCCCACAGCCACCAGAGGCAGTGATGCGTGCCCCCCCCCCCAAAAAAAAAAAAGAACATCTTAGTGTGTCTGTGGATGTGATAACTCTGATCAGGCTGTGTAATGTGTTTCAGAACAAGTAAACATACTGAAAAAAAAAAGTCAAACACTCTTCAAGTGATTAGATTTTAAGCAGGACACCATCAATGGGGTGGGGGCAGGGAGAGACTTCTTGATTGAAAATTTGGTCGAGGGCTGAAGGTGGTTGTGCACGGGACTGCGGCCCACTGGGATGGAGGTTCAATTCCAGCTCCACAGGAGCAAAGGCTGGGCCTCCTACTCCCACCACTTGAGGGCAGTGATGCCAAAAAAAAAAAAAGATTTGCAGTCTTAGACAACCCCATGGAGGCACTTCTACACTGTCCTATAATGTGATGAGCTGGCATCGATTCGGTGGCAGAGTCTGATTTGGGGTTTGATAAGCATCAAGTAAAGACATAGGCTAAAAATTTAGATTTCTGGACTTGCCTGGGTCTTACTAAATTTCTGGGCAATCCTCAAGACACATATGTTTTCTTTTGTTTTTGTTTTTGTGCACATATGTTTTCAAGTGTCTTTCTAGATCAGTCTAGTGTCAGTCATCTTGGACCTCACCGACCAGTAGACTTGTAGGTGTGAGTAGTTCTAACCACTGGTGACAGGTGTATTAGGCAGAGTTCTCTAGTGAAACAAAAGCAGGACAATTATGATTGTGTGTGTGTGTGTGTGTGTATATATATATACACATATATATGTTTTTGTTTTTGGGTTTTTTTGGGGCATCACTGCTCTCCGGTGGTGGGAGTAGGAAGCCCAGCCCCATTGTTGGAACTGAACCTCCGTCCCAGGGGGCTGCAGTCCCGCGCACAATCACTACGCCACCGGGGCTCAGCCCCATATATATGTTTTACTGCAGGAAGGAATATAACAACTAATTAGTCTACACAGCAGTATAGAGGGTTCAGGTCAACTCACTTCCATGGAGCAGTTAATATACAGGAAGTCTTTTAACTCATGTGGGCTGCCAGGTCCAAGGTTAAGGAAGAAGACAGCAGAGTCCTCCTCCCTCCCACAAGGCAAGCAGAGTCTTCCCACAGGCAACAAGCAGCTAGGGGGGTCACCAACAGTCAGTAGCTCAGGAGTTTAGGGAAGCAGGCCTGGATCTGATATTGAAGGTAAGCAGTGCAAGGTGATGGAATCCACCAGCTTCAAGCTCAAGCTATGTACGCACCAGTAGCCATGGTGAAGCAGGCCCTGAAGCACTCAAACTGCAGGGACAGACTCACGGGTTGACCTGGTCTACTCCTAGGTTGAGGCAGAGAACGAGCTGCAGGAGCAGCACAAATGCTCCAGCACTTAGGGACCATCAGAGAGCGAGAGACCAGGCTACAGGTCTTGCAGAGGCATTTATCTCTTTGCCCTTCAATCAAACTGCAACCTGATTAGTCCTACACGTTTCTATTGGCCAGGTTGGCACCCTAAACCTACCTATCACAATTTGTCAGATAAAAGCTCTCAATTCATAATTCTCCAACACATGGGGCTTGCAAAGTCTGCGCCACGTTCGGGTTTCATTTAAGCATCGAGGTTAGTTTCTCCTTTGTGTTGGTGAGCAGCAGAGAGGACCTGAGATGCCACAGAGAAGAGGCTTAGGGGTGAGCTGCGTATCTGACTACGTCTCTTGTTATCCTTTGCAGTCCTTTTTATCTGAGGAGCTAGGGCTGCTCAAAAGACAAGTAACCCTACCGGGGAGTTGCCAAGTTATCAGTGACAAGGCAACATATTCCTCTTCCTTAAGAGAGTTATTTAAGAACAGAACCTCAGTCTGGGGGAAAAAATTAAAAAAAAAAGAACAGAACCTCAAAAACCAACTTTAAGATGTTGGATAAAGAGTTTTCCCTTCTGCAGTCACTGGCTCCTGGGATTAGAGGAACCCGAGTTCAGGCCAAAAAAAAAAAAAAATCCTAGAAATGAGTCTAAGATGTCTCCATTTTTTTTTTTTTGTGGGCATCACTCCCTCTGGTGGCTGTGGGTGCTACCCAGTGCTGCTCCTGAGAGCCGCCGCTGGATTTGAACCACCGAGCCCGCGGGCTGCAGTCCCGCACTCAACTACTTAGGCCAGCGGGGCTCAGCCCAATGTTTCCATTTTTTAATGAATTAGGGATCGATGTGGATTACTTCCTGGTAATGAGTGTTAGATGCTTATTAACCCTTCACAGTTCATTTGTTGAGCACATCTTAAATGTGGAGTTTTGTTTTATGTACTTTGATTTAAATACACAGATTTGGGGTTTTAAATATGTTTTTAATTTAAAATTTCTTGAGATTGAAAAAAAAGTCTCGGTCACTCAAATGTAATTTGCAAAGTAAAGTGTATCTGGGCAGATGTGTGTGAGTGTGTGTGTGAGTGTGTGTGTGTGTACATAAAGGCCACAAGAGCCTGCTAGAATTCCTAAATTTATTTGGTAACTTAAGAGAAATAAATTCTCAGCACCTGCATTATAAAAAGCACTTTATAAATGTCCCTCTCTTTGAAATAGCTAAATGAACCAGACTAGCTTATAAATTAATGGCTTGTAAAATGTTGCATTGAGCAAGCTACTGAAGAAATTAAATAAAAGAGATAGGGAGAGACTGAGGAACCAACTCTGCAGCTTGTCTTTATCAGTAATGTCGCCTGAAAGTTGCCAAGAGGATGTCTGAACTTCCCTTGTGTTTTGCTTTCCTGGGTTGGACCTTTGAATGCCAAGATTTGATCCAGCGGAGATTTGTATTTTAAAAACTAACAACTAAGCAATAAAACACCTATAAAAGGGGGTTTATAATGGAAATGGTGACAGTTCTGAGTGTAGTATTACAACTCTCTGGTCCCCTACCCCCTTTTTCTATCCTTTCATCTACCCCGTGCCCTTCGCCTTAGTGCCTTTCTCACCTGGCTGTCAAGGAGCAAAGAAGTCAGGGAACTGGCACCAGTAAGTGGCAGACAACCTTTGAAAAGTGAAGTGTGTATTCGGTCCTCTCTATGTACTGACAGGGCTGGGCTGCTTGTTTTTGTTTGGCTAAGATAAGTTGCTCTAACAAAGTACCGACACCAAGTTTGCAGTTCTTTGGATGGGGGAGTTGAAGATGCTGCTGCCTGCTGCTGCTTCAAGTGCTAGCGGCCCAGCTCGGAGTGGCAGGCGGCTACCAGGGCAGGAAGCCTAGGGCCTCCTCCCTCTGACACCCTGCACCACCCCACGGGGGCCCCAAGATTGCCCTCACTCCATTGAGATTTCACTCTAACAGGTGGTTTACCACCCAGGCCACCAGGCCAGAAACTTGGTTATTCTTTTTTAAAGCCATAGCTCTCTTCTTGAAGAAATGGAGCATGGGGCAGGGAAACTTCAAGCTCAAACACCGTGGGAGCCATTTCAGAAAACTGTTGATGGTGTATTTTCTTGAGGCCTCCTGGCTTGCCTTCCCCCTAGCTCAGGAAAGCAGGAGCGCTCTTGGAAGGGTGCGGCGGAAGAGTGGCTTCCACCAGGCATCCAGAGGAGCCCCCATTCTCCCTCATCTGGGCCTCAGGAACTCGGGGGGCCCAGGGGGAGTCTGGAAAACTGAACTTCGCCACCAGCCTTCCTTTAAGCACTGGCTGGAGAGGGGGCGCGCCCCCCCCCCCCCCCCCCCCCCCGACTCGGTGTCTTCCCCCGTCCCCCCAGCACCTCTGCCACCAGCTACAACACCCAGGAGAACCCTCAGGCAGGAGGCAGCTCAGAGCTCGCCAGCTTCTCACAGGCCAGGTCGTCCGGGAGAGGGCAGCTCGAGGGGCAGCTCCGCCACTCCAGCCCGCGTCTGACATCCCACTCCCACCCCAGGATGCTGCTGCTGTGCCCTGTCCGCAGTCGCTGAATGTCACTGCTCCCTCCTCTGTCCTGGGTAGCCCCCGGAGCGCCCGCCACCCCCAAACTGCCGCACGCGCCCGAGGGCGTAAGGCCCAGGTGGAAGGCGAAGTTTGGGGCCCACGGAGCCGGGAGGGGGGCACGTTGGCGAAGCCTGCACCTCTGTCCCAGGCCCCCTCGCCTCCCTAAACGGCCTCGGCGTCCCCCATCTTCTCCCGGACACCGGCATCCCGGCCCTATCCCGAGGGCTGCAAGCGGAGCCCCCCCAGGGCGGAGGCAGGTACCCCCGGGGCGGGGACTGTGGCGGGCGGGGTCCGGGCTTCGCCCCTGGCCGGGTCGGGCGGCGAGTGGGCGGCGGGGGTGGGGTGGGGTGGGTGGGTGAGCGGGGCTGGGCGGCGCTGCCTCGGGCTCTGCGAGCTGCAGCCCGGAGCCGAGGAGGAGGAGGAGGCGGAGGAGGAGAAGGAGGAGGCGGCGGCGGTGGGTCCCGGGCGGGGGGAGCGCGGCGCTGCGGACCCGGGCGGCTGGCAAAGGACGAGACGGAGGCTGAGGAAGGCAGCGGGGAGAGCCGGGCTGCAGCAACAAAGGGCGGCAGCGATTGGCCGGGCTGCAGGCGAGGTTAGCTGGGGACCCGGGTGGTCGGAGGCAGCGGCGAACGGTGCACGTGCTTGCAGACACGGCGAGTGTGGAGCCGGGGGGCTGTGTGTGTGTGTGTGTGTGTGTGTGCACGCCCGGCGGGAAAGGGCTCGCTCCCCCTCGGGATGGGAGAGCGAGGAGGCTGCAGCGACATCGTCGGGTTTGCACCCGGTCCAGGGCTTGCGGGCGAAGGCTGTTGCGGGGGTAAGGGTGCTAGCCAGAGGGCGGGCGAGTATTCGCCCGGGACGGGACGGGACGGGAGAGAGGGTGGAGGAGGGGGCGGGATGGAACGCTCCGGGCGGCGCGCCCGTCCGCGCGCTCCACGGCGGGATCTGGAGACTGAGAACCTTGAGTTTTAAGTTCGCGTGCCCGCCCGCGCGCGCGCCCGCCCGCGCACACCCCTAAATTCTGCGGCCGCCGCCAGCGATCAGCTCTCACACAAACTTTAGCTGCGGGCTAGGGGGATTGGGGTTGAGTGGGGGAGGGGAGAGGGAGAGGGACCTCTGATTGGCGTCGTCTGGAGCCAATGAGGCCAAGTGCCTCGCCTGCTAGTCCACCCAATCCATTTTTAGCTGTGGAGGGGGCAGGTAGGTGGAAGCAAAGGTGGCTCGGTGTCTGGGAGAGAGAAGTAGGGCTGGACCAATAGGTGCCCGGAAGGGGCGGGCCCTGCGCTCTATTGATTGGTACTGGCAGTGGACCCTCCCCCGGGGTGGTGCCGGAGGGGAATGATGGGTTGAGGGTGTGTCTGCATGGAGATGAGATGAGCGGCAGGAATTTGACCCAATGGCCGGCTGAGTGCCTAGTGAGTGGATGACGGACGGACCTATGGACCAATGGGTAGCCTCAAGTGTCTACAGTCTCGTCCAATGGAGCAGCACTGGGGCGGGGCCGCGGCTCGGGTTTAATGAGACTCCATTGGGCTATAATCAGTGTCATGTCGGATTCATGTCAACGACAACAACAGGGGGACACAAAATGGCGGCGGCTTAGTTCTTATCCCTGGCGGCGGCGGCAGCGGTGGCGGAGGCGACGGCATCTCCTCCAGGCGGCAGCCACGGCATTTTTTTCAAGCAGCGGCAGCGCCCCCGGCAGGCGGGGTAACGGTGGCGCGTGGCCAGGTCTGTTGCCCGCCCCCCTCGCGTTCCCAGGGGGAGGAGACTGGGTGGGAGGGGGCAAAAAAAGGAGGGGTGTCGGAGAGGTGGGTGAGAAGTCCCTCCCACAGGCCTCTGCGCGAGGGTCACCGCGGGGCCGTTCGGGGTCAGGCTGCCCTAGAGCGTGACGGTAGGGGGCGGGGGGTGAAGAGGCACAGGCCCCGCCCCCTCGTAGGTCCTCCAAGGCAAGGGGAGTGGTTTGAGCCGAAGGGGGCGGGGCGTGTCCACGGTGGGGGCGGGGTTCGAGTAATAGAAGGAGGGGTCTTGCAGGGGCTTTCTCAAGAAGGGTGATCTGCTAGGAGTCCATGGGGCCCCCAAAGAAGGTCTCTGGAGAGGGGTGAATGATAAGGGAAATTGAAAGTGTGGAAGTGAACACTGAAGGGAAAGTTGGGAGGGGGTACAATTTTGGAGAAATGGAAGGATCAAAAGGTGTGTAGGTGAAATGCAGAAGGGTGAGATTTTAGTTACCTTGGGCAGAATAAGGATGGTTTTGGGTGTGGTGGGTGGAGAGTTGAGAAAGGAATGTGGAGTAGATGTTTAGAGGGTGGAGTGTTAACCCAGATAAGGAGCCAGTAGGATGGTGCAGTGGAGTGAGTTATTTGGTGGGTTAGGCATGATGTAATAGAAAGGAGGCTTGATAGTATTATATGAAAGTATAACAGGAACATGGTAGGATGGAATGGCTGTGATTGGGGGAGTCATTGAAGGATAAAGAGATTTGAAGGGAGGCGCGGAAGGGAGCAATTTAGAACTTACAAAATCAATCTGTGGAGTGTTGGGGACTCAAGAATTGGGAAAAGGCAGAACAAATATGGACTCAGCTGGGCAACAGGTGATTTGGTTGACTGTGCCCAGAATGAGGATGAAACTTTAATGTGAGCCTTGAAAGTGGGGCAGGAGTGGTGAGCACAGTGTCCTAGGATGAAGTCTTGGAATGTTCTTTGGGAAAGAACATTGTGTAGAGTTGCCTTTGCAAGTACTTTGGTATGGGTACAGTGCTGGTGGTTGTGAGATGAAACCTTAAAGGCTAGACTACCAGAGCCCTCCTGTGCCCCATAAAGGAGTTTGAATTCTGTAGTTCAGAGAGGGTAGAGGATTGCATCAAGAGAGTACAGTAGAACACTGGACCTCAGTGATAGTCTGTTCTAGAAGGAGCATTGAGATGCAATGTAATTGAGTTCTTTTTTTGGAGGGGGGGATCACTGCCCTCTGGTGGGAGTAGGAGGCGCAGCCTTGCTCCTAGAGAGCTGCTGCTGGATTTGAATCGCCAACTCAGTGGGCCACACACAACCACTACGCCACCGAGGCTCAGCCTGCAATTGAGTCAATTTTTCCCATAAGAAATAAATGATACAGATTACACTGTTCTCGACCACCAGATATTTTACCTTAATCTTTGCCTTTTTATGCAAAACACTACACAGAAATTTCAAAGTAAATAAATTCAGAGTTATAATTTAAATAAGAAACACATTAAAAAAATTTTTAACAACTGCAGTATGGCCCATAACTTGAGATTGTGGATCTGTGGACATGGATGTTGGAGAGGAGGTATTTAGAGACAGTCATTTTTTGGAAGGGGAATCCCCTTCCATAAAAATCAACTGGTAACTGCTTTTCAGGAGTTTTTTTCCCTTTGTTTTTTTTCCTAGGACTCAGCTGGCATTCTCTTAAAAAACAAAAAAAATCAGTTTAATGTAGCTTGCTGTTAGTGTTCCCGTAAGTGATTTCTAAACTGGTTTACTAACTTATCAAAAATATCGATAACATGGTTAACTAGTTCCTTATCATGATGATTCTTTTCAAGAAACTCCTTCTTAGGACCCATGTTTTTAAATTTAAAAGCAGTACAAAAGCCACAAAAACTAAGAAAATTAGAGCAAGCCGAGTGACCAAAACATTAACTGCTCTTGTTTACAGAAATCATGGGCGTTTGGTCAGATTCCGATGTTTTGTTTAAACGCCGATGCAAAATTTTCTCAACATGTCACGTTGAAATCCGATCATGTCGAATACTGATGCGGTTGAGTATTGGGGTTCTACAGTGTTAGACAAGGACTGTGAAGGGACAATGAAGAATTACTATAAGGGGAAGTAGAAAAGGGAGCCAGTGAACCAAGTATACTTATGGCAGAAGTATAAGAAATTTGAAATAGAGAACATATGAAGACTTGTTTGTATATGCTAAAGAGATGGGAATAGCAATTGAGAATTGGTTGTATCAGAACAGACATAGTTCTGCAGTTCTCACAGGAGAATTATTTTAGTGGTATTCTTCCTGTCTTATCTGTTCTGTATATACTCATGTACAAGCTGACCCGAATATCAGCTGAGGTATCTATTTTACCACAAAAAACTGCATTAAAAATTTGCTGAAAGGGAAGTGGGGAGAGAGGGGGGAAAATGGGCCAATGCCAAAGGCTTAGATAGAAAGCAAAGGTTATGAGGATGATGAGGGCAGCGGATGTACAGATGTGTTTGACACACAATGGACTTACATATGAATTGTGATGAGTTGTATGAGCACTCAATGCATAATTAAACCAAAAAATTAGCTCAGGGCACACGGAATCTAGGTCAGATAAACCCCTCAGGAACAGGAATGGGAGTAGGGATACCAGAAGGTTAGGGAGACGATGGGAAGAAGAGAGGGAAGAAACTATAGGGGAAATAAGACAGCGGCCAGTATAAGATGGAAATAATAATAATTTATAATCTATCAAGGGGTCACAAGGGTGGCAGGGTGGAGGGAGGAGAATAGAGGAGCTGACACCAAGGGTTCAAATAGAATGTAAATGTTTAGAAAACAATGTCAACATATGCACAAATATGCTTGGATGTAATTGATGTATGGATTGTTATAAGAGCTGTAGGACTGAGCCCCAGTGGCGTACTGGTTGTGCATGGGACTGCGGCCCGCTGGGATGGAGGTTCAATTGGGATGGAGGTTCAATTCCAGCAGCGGCTCCACAGGAGGAAAGGCTGGACCTCCTATTCCCACCACCAGAGGGCAGTGATGCCCAAAAAACAAAAACTCAAACCAAACAAACAAACAAAATGTGAGGAAAAACAGCTTATACACAAGTATATATAGGACATTTCTAGATTTTGTTTTGTTTTGTTTTGTTTTTTGGGGGGGCATCACTGCTCTCGGTGGTGGGAGTAGAAGGCCCAGTCCCACTGCTGGAACTGAACCTCCGTCCCAGTGGGCCGCAGTCCCGCGCACAACCACTACGCCACCGAGGCTCAGCCTCGGACATTTCTAGATTTTCTGTGGCAGGCCAGAAAAAAGACATTCCATTCTTTTCTTCCTAAGTTTGTAACACATGTATCAAAATGAATTGGGACAGTCTGTTTATCTTCTAGAGGACGAATAGTACCCCCATCTAATTGACAATAAGATCTTTGTTTAAAACAAAAGTAACATATTTTTTGCCTATATTACAAGGATAATTTTTTTACCTGAGATCTTCTATGAAAGGCTGCGAGGTGAAATGTTAGAAAGAAGGGGAGCGTGGTAAAGAAGGGAACGAGGGAAAGTTTTTTTTTTATTATTTTTTTTTGTTGGTCACCCAAATTCATTACAGCTACATGGTAACTATCCTACATGAAATCGGTGATGATTTCTTAAACTTTTTTATGATTTAAAACTTTACAGAGTAAACTACTTTTCTATTCAACAATACATACATGGATGGAAGTCAGCAAGTTACAGCGCACCTCTTCCCACTTACAACCTCCCTGTATTTTCATAGTATTCATCCTTCTTTCCTGCTCCTAGTTTTTAATAAGTTTTTACTCATAAACAAAATATGTCATTTGATTTTGTCCAGTTGATTGTTCTAAGCAGTGTATACACCTCAGATGTTATTCCGTCTACATATTATTGGGTGGAAAGCTGATTCAGAGGAATCAGTACCCTTCAAAGAGTGAAGAGTTGCTAAAAAGTTTTAACATTGTACGAAGAGTGCTTTAAGACTTTGTGAGTCCAGGGAATGATATGGCCAATACAAAAAGTTTTGCTAACAAGCTGTACATAGGCCTCTGAGTAGAGTGGTTTTTTTTTTTTTTTTGTGGGCATCACTGCTCTCCGGTGGTGGGAGTAGGAGGCCCAGCCCCACTGCTGGAATTGAACCTCCGTCCCAGTGGGCCGCAGTCCCGCGCACAACCACTACGCCACCGGGGCTCAGCCCAGTAGAGTGGTTTTATGTCACTGCCATTATCTATGTTTTTTTAAATATGATTTGTGATGGTAAGGAGGAAACTTAGCTAGAAATCATAAAATAGGGTGAATATTAGAAGATGGTTGAAGAAGTTTAGGGTGAATATTAGAAGATGGTTGAAGAAGTTTGATACATAATTTTTTTGGGGGGGGGGCATCACTGCTCTCGGTGGTGGGAGTAGGAGGCCCAACCCCACTGCTGGAATTGATCCTCCGTCCCAATGGGCTGCAGTCCCATGCACAACCACTACGCCACCAGGGCTCAGCCCCTTGATACATAATTTTGATGTGCTTAAGAAATGTTCATGGACTTTCACACTCCAGAAGACTTAACTAACTCGTCTGTCTCTACTAAATGCTATTCCTAACAGGTGACTTTTCAGTCATTGAAACAGTTTTAAATATGCATGCCTGTATTCATATAAAATAAGAGAAAATGAACTTGGGTTTTTTTTTTTGGACATATAATATTTAGCTCCATATTGCTCCATATAATGGTGAGCTGTTATTTCTTTTTTTAAATCATTTTATTGGGGCTCGTACGACACATCACAATCCATACATCCAGCAGAATCCATTGTGTCCAGCACATTTGTCCATTTGTTGCCATCATCATTCTCAAAACATTTGCTTTCTGCTTGAGCCCTTGGTATCAGCGCCTCATTTTTCCCCCTCCCTCCCCACCTCACTCATGAACCCTTGATAATTTATAAATTGTTATTTTTTCATGTCTTATACTGTCTGACGTCTTCCTCACCCACTTTTCTGTTGTCTGTCCACCAGGGAGGGGGCTGTATATAGATTCTTGTAATTGGTTCCTCCTTTCTGCCTCACCTTCCCTCCACTCTCCTGGCATCACCACTCACACCACTGGACCTGAGGGGTCCATCTGTCCTGGATTCCCTGTGTTTCCAGTTCCTCTCTGTACATCCTCTTATCTAACTGAATTTTTAAGGTAGAATTGGGATCATGATGGTGGAGGATGGTGGAGGTGGGGAGGAGTCTGCCAAGGGAGGGAAGCAGTAAAGAACTAGAGGAAAGTTGTATGTTTCATCATTGCTACACTGCACCCTGACAGGCTTGTCTCCTCCCCATGACTCTTCCGTAAGGGGGTGGCCTGTTGCCTACAGATGGGCTTTGTGTCTCTACTCCGCACTCCCCTTCACTCACAATGATAGGATTTTTTGTTCTTTGATGCCCCATACATGATCCCATCGACACTTTGTGATCACACAGGTTGGTGAGCTTCTTCCATGTGGGCTTTGTTGCTTCTCAGCTAGATGGCTGTTTGTTCATCTCCAAGCCCTTACGACCTCAGATGTTATCTCATTTGATAGCTGGGCACTGTCAGCTTTCTTCACCACATTTGCTTATGCACCTGCTTTGTCTTCAGTGATCTTGTGGGAAAAGTGAGTGTCATGGAATGCCAATTTAATAGAACATGGTATATAGTGTTCTTGCATTGAGGGAGTACTTGAGTGGAGGTCCAATGTCCATCTGCTACCATAATACTAAACCTATAAATATATGCACGCAGATCTATTTCCCTATTGTTTTATATATATATGTGTATTCACATATATACAAGCCTGTATTTGGATCTCTATAAATGCTCTTTGCCTCCTAGTTCTTCCCTTTATTTCCTTTTACTTTTCCCTTGACCCACTATCATGGTTACCTTTCATTTAGATTTCAGTCATTTCTCTCAGTTACATTGCCTTTGATCAAGCCCTTCCGGGGCCCCTGCACCCTCTTAACCATCGATTTTGTATCACATGTTGTTCCCTGGGTTTGTTAACTCACTTCCTTTCCCCCACCTTCCCCTGTCCCATGTCACCCTTACCCCAAACCATTGGTCCAGTTGTTTTCTCTTCCAGATTGTTTATTTCCGCCTATCTTATCTAGATAGACCTGCAGTGGTAATAATATACATAAAAACAAAACAACAAAACAAAGCAACTAAAGAAAAGAAAAGAAAACAACAACAAACCATTGGCAATAAAAAAGAAAAGCCTGTAAATAGTTCAAGGTTTGTTTGTTGACCTTTAGGAGTGTTTTCAGATTGAGTCTGTGGCCCCAAAGTCTATTTTTGGTACTCCCTCAGGACTTCCTTCCTTGCATTGCTCCCCTTGCCATTCTATTGCAAGCCCTAAGTGTTTTGTGTGGTGGGGTCAGATCGGGTGCAATTCTGACACGGTGTCTCCAGTGTTGTCGCCTGTAGGCCTGTGGGTCAGTGAAGGATGCCGAGTCTCATAGTAGGGCTGGCTCAACTTGAGGAAGAATCTGTGAGCTATGGCAATTAGTCTTTGCTTATAGTGTGGTAATGAAGCCACGATGGGAGAAGTTCGATATCTTTCTCTGATCTTTTTTTTTTTGGCATCACTGCCTCTGGTGGTCGTGGGCGCTACCCAGTGCTGCTCCTGAGAGCCGCCGCTAGGTTTGAACTGCCAAGCCCGCGGGCCGCAGTCCCACACTCAACCACTTATGCCACCGGGGCTCAGCCCTCTCTCTGATATCTTAATTTACGTTTCCATCCTACCATTCACCAACTGCTGTGGTGTCCATTCTGACACATCGCTATCTTCTAAGGAAAGAATAGAATGACTCCTTAAAACTTCTTGGGAACAAAATGCCACCTTTCTCCTGTGGAGTGAGTTTGAACTGTGGACGTTTTGGTTAGTAGCTGAGCACTTAATCACTGAGCCACCAGCTATCTACATTTCTAAAATGTATGTGTATACAGGTATCTTTTTATGGGGCGTCCACAATCTATTATAGTTGTCTGTCTGCTGGAGAAAGAGAATATACCAAAGTTTTATGCCTTTTCATTTCACTGTTTTGGATATTTGAGTTATTTCCAGGTTGGAGTAATTGTGCTCATAGCATTTCTGTACATCAGGGGTCCTCAAACTTTTTAAACAGGGGGCCAGTTCACTGTCCCTTAGACTGTTGGAGGGCCGGACTATAGTTTTTAAAAAAAAACAACTATGAACAAATTCACTGCAGGCCCGGGATGAGTCGGCTGCTAAGTAGGACAGGCAGCAGCGGCAAACACACCCGATGGGCCGGATAAATGACCTTGGGGGGGGGGGGATGATTGGGGAAGGGGGTCGCGTGTGGCCCCCGGGCCGTAGTTTGAGGACTCTGATGCACATTTATACAGATTTCACTAGAGTATAACTAGGGTTGTAACTTCTAGTTTACATTACTTTTTATATTTGTTATGCCAGCTCAGTGTCAGTCTTAGGACCCCTGTTGGCACAGTTCTAAACCCCTTAGTGTTCCTTGGGGAAAAGATGAGGCTTTCTACTCCCATAAAGATTTAGTGTTTCGGGCTGAGCCCCGGTGGTGTACTGGTTGTGCGCGGGACTGCGGCCCACTGGGACGGAGGTTCAATTCCAGCAGTGGGGCTGGGCCTCCTACTCCCACCACTGCAGAGCAGTGATGCCCCCCCCCCCCAAAAAAAAAAAAAAAGATTTAGTGTTTCAGGAACTCACAGGGCCAGTTTTTATTTTTATTTTTTGCCTTGCCCTATGGAGTCACTGTGAGTGGAATGGACCTGATGGCACTGAGTTTTGAGATCTCAGCATAATTACTCATTGAACACCTTTTAGTTCTCTGAACTGTCTGGACTTGGACGGTCACTTGTGTGGTTGCCCCAGTTACAGAGATGCTTGTCTGCAGTTTAACTGGATACCAGTTAACCTGCTTTCCAAGGGTTGTACCAGTTTGCACTACTTCCAGTGCAGTGACAGTTTTCATTGTTTCTTGTCCTATCGAATGTCGAGTCTTGTTAGTTTAAAATTTTTTTAGCCAATCTGTTCATTTACCTGATTAATAAAAAAAATGGAATAGTTTGATTTATTTATTGGCCATTCAGAATTCCTCATTTGTGAATCTTCACTTTAAGTCTTTCCACTCACTCCAACTCCCTTTTACAGATTCGACTGTGTCATTTATAGCTATTTAGAAATTATTTATTTACCCAGAATATACATTGATTGTCATGTGTATATGTTGCTAATGTCCTACTTTCACTGGCTTTAAATGAATCAAACCCAAACCCAACCCACTGCCATGGAATCAGTTCCCATTGATAGCCACCTTTTTTTTTAATAGCCACCTTTCTATAGACTTTAAAAATACAGACCTTTTCCAAGGTTGTAAATTTATTATTTATTTATTTATTTATTTTTTTGGTTTTTTTTGGCATCACTGCCGTCAGGTGGTGGGAGTAGGAGCCCAGCCTTTGCTCCGTGGAGCTGGAATCGAACCTCTATCCCAGTGGGCCACAGTCCCGCGCACAACCAGTACGCCACCAGGGCTCAGCCGTAAATTTATTTTTAAAATTTTTTTAAAAAGCCTATAGCACCCGGTATTCCCAAGTGGTCTCCCATCCAAGTACTAACCAGGCCCGACCCTGCTTAGCTTCTGAGATCAGGCACATTCAGGGTGGTATGGCTGTAGAAGGCTGTAAATTTTTTTTTTTTTTTGACGGCTGTAAATTTTTATGGGAACAGGCAACCTCATTTTTCCTTCTTGGAGTAGGTTTGAACCTCTGACTTTTCTGTTAGAAGCACCACCCGATTGGTGCTGCATCCAACCTTCTTAGGCATATTACGTAGCTATTAAAACTCTTCCTCTTGGTAGTTCTGTAAAATAGGTGCATGCATGTGACAAAAGAGAAAACTGACTCACTTTAAGCAACATGTCCAATGTCCCATAGCTTTTAGAAAGCTGGCAAAGTGACCCCTGAAACTTGTAGGTATTTCCCAGGGTAACTAACATTCCTACATAAGAAATAAAATGTCAGAAGCTTCTAGTTAACATGTTGGATTACTTGCTACCCACAAGTTCGAAATCATCAGCTGCTTCATGGGAGAAAGATGAGGCTTTCTACTCATGTAAAGAATTACAGTCGGGCTGAGCCCTGGTGGCATAAGTGGTTGAGTGCGGGACTGCGGCCCGTGGGTTTGGTGGTTCAAATCCAGCGGCGGCTCTCAGGAGCAGCACAGGGTAGCGCCTACGACCACCACAGGCAGTGATGCCCACACAGACACAAAAAAAGTATTACAGTCTTGGGCTGAGCCTCGGTGGCCTAGTGGTTGTGTGCGGGACTGCAGCCCACAGGGTTGGTGGTTCAAATATAGCAGCAGCTCTCCAGGAACAAGACTGGGCTTCCTACTCCCCACCAGGGCAGTGATGACGCGCCCCCCCCCCCCCCCAAAAAAAAATACAGTCTTAGAAACCAAGGACAGTTCTACTCTGTTCTATAGTGTTTCTCTTAGTCAGTTGATTCGATGGTAGTGATCATTCTTTGGTGATATCTAAAACCTATGTGTGGATTGTGATAAGAGCTGTATGAGCCCCCAATAAAAATGGAAAAACACCGCCTACTCCCACCACCAGAAGGCAGTGATGCCTCCCCCCAAACAAACAAAACAAAAATGGAAAAACAACACACAATTAAAACCAAAGAGAATAATTTTGTTGCTTTAAAGTTACATGCCTTAATTAAAGCACATATAAATAACTTATGTAACTGAAAATAATTGACGTTGCTGTGTATCCAGAAATATTGCTATAAAACATAGACCCCTTTGTTTTTTTTGGGGGGGGCATCACTGCCCTCTGGTGGTGGGAGTAGGAGGCCCAGCCTTTGCTCCTGTGGAGCTGGAATTGAACCTCCATCCCAGTGGGCCGCAGTCCTGCGCACAACCCCTACGCCACCGGGGCTCAGCCCAAAACATAGATCCCTTTGTAAAAGAAAAATATCAAACTGAAGCTATTGTTTATAAGCATATCTTCCGGGCTTAGCCCTGGTGGCATAGTGGTTGTGCGCGGAACTGCGGCCCACTGGGATGGAGGTTCAATTCCAGCAGTGGGGCTGGGCCTCCTACTCCCACCACTAGAGAGCAGTGATTGCCCCCCCCAAAACAAACAAACAAACAAACAAACAAACCAAGAAAAAGAATTTTAAACATATCTTCCATTTAAGTATATATACTTCTGAAAGTGGTGTTTCCATCTCTCCAGCTCTTCCCAGAAGAATTCTGTGCTCTTTGATTTATACCACCTCAAGATGAGTTTTGATATCTTAAAGGGACTCAAATTGTGTTCTTTATTGTTGTTGTTGTTGTTGTTGTTTGGGTGTCACTGCCCTCTGGTGGTCGTGGGAGACCTTGCTCCTGGAGAGCTGCTGCTGGATTTGAACTGCCAAGCCCATGGGCCGTAGTCCCGCACTCAACCACAATGCTATCGGGGCTCAGCCCCTCAAATTGTGTTCTTTTGAAATGTTCTTTTAGGGGCAAGGATAGGGCTTTAGGTTGGAGAGAAGTTTCTAGTGAAATTTTTGTGCACAGCCTTTGCATCCTTGAAGAATAAGGGTGGAAACAAAGGCCTTGCTGCAACTTTGCTGACCTTTTTCTCATGAATGCAGGTTTTAATTTTCTTAAAACTTCTTATAGATCTTTGTGATTATATTGTGTCCTTTAAGAAAGTTATCAGGCTGACTGATTTGGAGCCCCGAGGAAGCAGTTCTCAGGGTATTTTGAGGTACGCTGGTGTCCTAGTGGTGCCATGTTGGGCAGCGATCCACAGGCTCAGCAGTTTGACAGCACCAGCCAAACCACAGGAGAAAGACTGTGCTTTCGGTCTTGAGAAAGAGTTAGAGTCTCGGAAACAAACAGGGGCGGTTCTCCCCTGCCCTTTCAGAGATCAGTGTGGCAGTGAGTTAGCTTGGCTGGGATTGCCATTGGGACACGGCCCCAGCTTGGGAGAAGACGCTGACAGCTTGTGCTGTGCTCTGACATACCTTGCTTGCTCAAAGAAGGATTGGCAGCACTTGGTGATGAAGACCAAGGACTGCAGCCGTCACTCACATCCGGACCATAGACCTCATCAGATAAAAGGAAAAGATGGACGTTGTCAAGGATTTCATTCTCCTTGGATTCCCCGTCAGCGTTCTTGGAAGCAGTAGTAAAGAAATCAGGTGGTGCATTACATCGGGCAGAAATGCTGCACAGGACCTTAAAGCATTGAAGAACAAGGTGCACCTGACTTAAACCATGGTATTCTCAATTGCGTCAGATCCTTGTGAAAGCTGGACAGTGAATAAGGGACACCAAAGAAGAATCAAAACATTTGCATTACATGGTGTTACTGAAGGATTTTCTAAAAGTCATTTTATTGGGGGCTCTTATAGCTCTTAAGACATTTCATACATCAATTGTATCAAGCATATTTTACTTACGTTGCCATCATTTCCAAAACATTTTTACTTGAGTCCTCACTATAAGTTTTTTTTTTTAAATTATTTTATTGGGGGCTCATACAACTCCTGTCACGATCAATGCATATGTCAGTTGTATGCAGACCGCATTGACACATTTGTAGCCATCATTATTCTCGAAGCATGCTCTTCCTAACTAGACCCTCAGTTTGACTGAAGGATTTTGTTAGTTTTATGGATTGTCTAAAGCAGAAACAAATCTATCTTGAAAGAAGTAGGGCCAGAATCTTCCTTAGGGGGAAGGATGACACAATTTGGTGTCATATCCTTATCTGGAGAAGTCGGTCCTTGTAAAGGGACCTCCTGGCCTGGTAAAGTAGGTCAGTGAAAAAGAGCACACCTTTAGTGAGATGGGTTGACACAGTGGTTTCCACAATGGGCTCGAACATAGCAATGGCCTAGCACCAGCACTGTTTTGTTTTGTTGTATATGGGAGTCACTTTGATTCAGAACTGACCTTACGACAGCAGCATAACCTGTGACTTAACAGATCCTCTTAGAAGCTACTCTTGACTTGATTCTGTTTTTTTGAAGGTACCCTAACAATATTAACACAGCTGTTTAATGAAGAACATGTTTACTGCCGTACACCGATCACAAGGACATATTCAATCATAATTTGTTTGGAATAAACTCTTACATGTATTAACTTTTTGACTTAACTTCGTATGTAAGACTAAGTTGAGGGCTGAGCCCCGGTGGCGTAGTGGTTGTGCGCGGGACTGCGGCCCACTGGGACGGAGGTTCAATTCCAGCAGTGGGGCTGGGCCTCCTACTCCCACCACCGGAGAGCAGTGATGCCCCCCCCCCCAAAAAAAAAAAAAGAGTAAGTTGAATTGGAGTCACCTTAATGAGTCCTTGGATGGGCTTTAGGGGTTCTGTAAATTTTTGAAAATGTATATATGCATGTTTTTTCTTTTATAAATTCATGATTTTCTCAGAGAGGAACTCGGTTTTTAGGGTATTTGTGTGTATGTGGTCTGAATTCTGAAATGCTCTATGTTTTCAAAATAGCATTTAAAACTTTCAGATATCAGGCATTTTCTTTTCTTTTTTTTTTTGCATCACTGTCCTCAGGTGGTGGGAGTAGGAGGCCCAGCCTTTGCTCCGTGGAGCTAGAATTGAACCTCCATCCCAGTGGGCCGCAGTCCCGCGCACAACCACTACACCACCGGGGCTCAGCCCCAGACATTTTCTTAATTCGTTGTTCTTAGTTGTTGTTTAAAACCCACTAATGTTAATTTGTAATTACAAAGTAATTAAAAGTCTAGGTTGAGTAGGAATTTTTAAATGCTCAAAAAGACTCTATAAATATTTAGTTCAGTGGGGGCTAAGCCCTGGTGGCGTAGTGGTTGTATGTGGGACTGCGGCCTACTGGCTTGGCGGTTCAAATCCAGCTGCAGCTCTCCAGGAGCAAGGCTGGGCCTCCTACTCCCACCAGAAGGCAGTGATGCCCGCCCCCCCCCCCCAAAAAAAAAAGATTTAGTTCAGTGGACGTGCTCAGTTATAATGTCATCACTGATCAATATGTCCAGACTTTGAGGCCTAGCGACTTCATATGACTTTTTGTTTTGTGCCTAAAGTCCTCTTTGTTTTATAAAATAGAGAATGTCAAATTGTAAGGTTCTTATCAGTGTGATTTACGTTTTAGAGGCTGAAATTACTAAGCATGTACATATAGGGATGACTATGCAAACCTTATTCATAGACTTTACCAGAAGATTTGGAACATGTCTCTGCTAATTTATGATGAACATGTTGAAACTAATCTTTGCTAAGGATTATGGAAGCCATAATAGTTTATTGATGGTACAGTTATTGTTGGTTGAGGCATATTTGCACAATTATAGTTTAATGACATAATAATTTTCAAATTGGAAAGCATGACAAAAAATTGAACTTTCAATTATTATAATATGTGTTAGTTGAGATGATAATTTTCATGGTGATTTATCTTAGAAATCTTTGGAAAGCATTATTAGCTTATGAATTGCAAACTCTATGTTAGCAAATAGCGAGAAAGAACTTTGTATTACTCTTTAAACAGATGAAGAATTAAATATTCAATTCAACTAACATTTATTGAGTTACCCTAGGCTTACTCCTAAGTTTTTTAAAATCTTCATAAGTATAAGTTGAATAAAAGATGAAATACTGGTTCTTTGTTTTCTCTCTCAATTACGCCACCTGACTTAAACTGGTTAGATACTATTGCATTGATTCAAGCATGCAACAAAACTTGTTTGTGTTTGCACCCATTATATAAATCCATTGTGTCACCTCTTCCTCCAATGGTTCACTTTTATTTCGCGTGTCATTTTCACACTGTTTACCACATCCAACTGTATTTTGCATTCCTGCAACATGTATCTGGTGGAGGCAGGCATGCGGACTCACGGTTGCTTTGTTTGCTGGCCCGTCCCTGCCTTCCCCTAGGCTCCCTGTGCTCATTCACTGATAGACAACATATAATTATATATCACACCTTTTATGTTCAGGTTGTGATCCTTCAAAATCAGGCACATGTAAAGATGAATCAAGCCTGAATCTTTTTAATTTTACAGTCTAATGATGGAAATAAGGTACATAAGTAAACATACAGGATGGGAAGGAAATGCTGAAATGGTAAGCTGAACACATTTGGTTGGGCAAATAGATGTAGGGGGTCATGAGTGGTTCACCATTGTATTAGCAGGCCGATGGGACAGTTATTCAACTTCTGAAGTCTTTCAAGGTCTAGTGTAAGTCCCATTCATCTAAGGGGTATTCAGCAAGGTGTAAGTCACATTTGTTGATGATAATTTCTCTCTAATCAGAGGAACCTTTCCTTTGAAGTGTGTCTTTATAGGTAAGCTGAATATGTATCATGTATAGCAGTTAGAGTGGAGCTGGTCTGTTAAACAGTTAAAGTGATACCAGGAGTTAGGCTGTGCCTAGTGTCTGGCCCACAAGGGACAGCTGCAGTGTGGTTTGAAAGCCACTGGAGACGGAGGCAAGAGTGTGGACTGTGGCATCTGAATCGAAATCCTCATTAAGTCTCCAAGGCCTCGGCCAAGTAATTTTTCCTTTTGTAAAATGAGGCAAAGATTCCAATTCATATGTGTGTCTCGGGGTTGGCTGCTGTCTACTGCTTTTAGTTGTACAGTGTTCTTATTCTTGTTAGGGTGCCGACAAAGGGTCAAATCAAAAGATCCTGGGGGGATCTGCTGGACCAGTTCAGTTGAGGGCAGAATGGTCAACTCTGATGGTTATGGTAACTTGTTTCGGAGGCTCCTAAGGTGTTCTGAGAATTTTTCTTGAAAGACAGAACAGACATGAGGACCTGTTCGGGAACAGTTTTAAAAAGTTGAAAACCACCTTGGTGAGAAACGTTACCCCCCGCCCCGCATTTTTTTCCTCATCAAGATCAAGCACAAGTTCATTCTTTGAGGGTAGTAAGGGCTATCCTATAAGAATTTGTTGGGAAGCCAAACTTCATTCACCCTACAGTTGTCATCTTGCCCTGTCAGATCTTTCTGTTCCCCACACTCAAAGAACATTTCAGAGGAACATGATTCCCTGGAGAACTCTAAAACTGCTCTTAATGTGGAAATCAAAGGGCACAAGATTCTGTGGGGAAGGGTAGAGAGAGGGAAACATCTTCTTTCAGAAGTAAACAGATCTAGAAGGGGAAGATGTGTCGATAAGCAAGAGTTTCGTACTTGAATAATATTCGCTTCCACGTTTTAAGAGCAGTGCTTTAAAATTTACCCTTGTAGGCAGTAGCTGTGTTCTGGTCTTGAGCCTTCTCCATGATCCTGGAAGTTTGATGGATCCATGAAATGAGGAAAACCCTTAGTGAGCCGGGTTTCAATGAAGTGGTAGCTGTTAGTATCAGAAGCTGAGCAAGTTGGCGTTTTGTTGCTCCTTACTTCTTATGTGCACTGCGGCGAGCCCATGTGGTTATGTGTTGGGCTGCGATGCTCAAGGTCCGCAGTTCAAAACTGCTGGCAAACTGCTGGCCGCTCCGCAGGAGAGAGCCTTTCTACTTCCTGTAAACAGCTAGTGTGCAAAACCCACAGGGGCAGTGTGAGTTTGAGGTTTTTTCTTACTTTGAGTGCTCTATCTGGCGTGGTAGGAAAATTGGTACTCACATGTTTTGTATTTCCCATAAGCTCCTACTTCAGGGCTGGGTGCACCGAAGAATGTTACCTCGCTAAATATTTGTTGGCTTGTTCCTTGATCAGTACTTAGAGCCTCCAATCTCTCAATTCTCTTGTTTTGGACCTCAAGCATTGATTTTAGAGGAAATAGATGCATCCAGCTCCTGAAAGTTAGCAAATATCACCACATGGGTAATGTTAGATGTCAGACAGTAGACATTTGTTAATTGAAGACACTATTTTGAGCAACTGTCAGTGTCTGTGCTGTATGGTTATAGAAGCAAGAGTCAAGGTATCTTCCCTTCAGTAGTTTATGTTTGTTCACCTTCAGAGGCTACATTCGGCTTTGTACAACTCCACTCAGTTACATAATGGGCTTTCAAAAGATCAAGGCACTTATAAAAGTACAAAGGCTAAATATATGGTTAGCAAGTAAAATTCTGGATGACAAAACCTTTGTGTTTCCTACCACTGTTTTGACTAATTTATAATCATATGATCTTATTTTAGACATTGGTTTTGGAGCGCCACACAGCTTTAGTAAAAGCTTGAAGGAAGCATCACATAATATCTGTGATCCAGAATATTTTCACTCGAGTGCTGACATGAACATTTCTGAATAGTGTTGATATTTATATAATACTAATGAAGTTGTTGAACTAAGCATTTCTCTAGATCTGTTTAGAATACTTACATTATGAATGATGTAAATAGTGTTTTATTATAAGACTATATGATACAACCATGTAATCTGCTAATATTTTGTAGTGTAAAAAACAATTCAGAATTTTTTTTATTTTTAATAGTCTTTTAGCTCAACTTTCAAGTTTTTGGACCAAAAAAAGAAAAAGAACTGTTTCCGGGGTTTAACTTGTGTATGAAACAAATCCTAGTGCTCTAAAGAGAAGTGCTGTAGAGAATTCTAAATTGGGTGGGGGAGGAAAGCATTTGTTTGGGTTTTGACTGAACTGTGCATTTTTTTCCCCTGTAGATTTACCTTTCTAGTTAGATTTTTCTTAGGCTAAAATTAAATTGCTTTTCAATCTATTAGTTTATACCAGTTTACATTGGGGCCAATGTGATGTCAGGAAAAAAATCAGCTTAATATTTTTTTAAAATTGCAGGGGATAATCTCCAAAGTTGATAGATAACCTATTTGTGTTTGAGATTTGCCAAGAGATAAGACTTCTCATTTTGTTCCTCTTCAAGCTCGTCACTTGCGCATTCTGGGTGCATGTGTGTGTGTTTAAGACACTGTGATTCTGCTTGTTGCAAAAAGCCGCTGAGTTACATCTGCTTCTACATAATTAACTCAGTTGCTTGGTGTCAGATGAGAGCTAATTTTGAGATTAAATTGAAGAGTGGGTGTGTGTCTGGCTGGGGGAGGGGAGAGGCAGAGAGGCTGCTTAGTTGTTTAAGATCAAAATGCAGTTATTCAAATACACTTGTCTTTTTTAAATGTGTTTTTTTGCTTTTGTAGTAAAAACAACCACAAAATGTCCTTAATTGTTGCCTGAGTGAGCACATATAGCCTTGGGTAGCCACTGATATACCCTTTATTTTGAAGTAAAGTTGTTGACTAAATCTTAATCAGTAATTTTAGGCCAGGGGACCTTTGGGATTAATTGTGAATATTACCCAAGAAAGATAGTGCTGGTCTTAAAGCAACTCTTGATTCTACTATTTTTTTTCCAGATAAAATATTATACCTGAATGGATATTTGAGCAGTAGTGGGATTTTTTTTTTTTCCTCATGAGGGAATTCTTTCATAGGACCAGATTTTCAAAAATTTGAAGAGAATATTTTTTCTTTAAACACCTTTCTGTGGGACTTATGTTTCCTCTCCTGAATTCTCTATTCATAAATACCACTTAGTGGTAGGCATTTCTAGATCACAAAATGTGCTATGATGAGTAAACCCATTGCAGCTGTTTGTAGTGAGGGGTAGTACAGCTGTTTGTATTGAGACAAAGAGAAGATTCGTACATGGTTGCTGCATTTAGGGATATCTTTATACCTAAATTGACATTGCTTTTTTTTTTTTTGGACAGGTTTGCCTGAAGACTTGGATAATCTTCAGTTTTATCGTGGATTGTTAAAATGTTTGGAATCTCAACTCTGGTATTCTTCCTTTTGTTTTTAAATTGCAGAGTATTTTACTGAAATGTGTTCACAATGGATATGAACTATTATTTTAATTGTGGTAAAATCTTATCATGAAGCTATTCTTTTTGTTGTTTTTGGGGGCATCACTGCCCTCTGGTGGTAGGAGTAGGAGGCCCAGCCTTGCTGCTGGATTTGAACCTCTAACCCAGTGGGCTGCAGTCCCGCGCACAACCACTACTCTACTGGGGCTCAGCCTGAAGCTATTCTTTGGGTATCAAATGTACCTTTTTTCTAACAGATTTATTGGGATATAATTCACATGTCATACAATTCAATAGTTCCATTATATTAACTTTTTTTTTTTTTAATTTTTTTATTTTTAAGGCATCACTGCCCTCAGGTGGTGGGAGTAGGAGGCCCAGCCTTTGCTCCTGGGAGCCGGAATTGAACCTCCATCCCAGTGGGCCACAGTCCCGCGCACAACCACTATGCCACCGGGGCTCAGCCCTCCATTATATTAAGAAGACTTCTACAATCATCACCACAATTAACTTTAGAACATTTTCTTCCATCTTGTACTCATTTTTATTAACTCTGAACACACTTTGCTTTAATGTATGTTCATTTTCTGTATTACCAAAATGCCTGATAACAACTTTGCAGTTTTGGATACTTTTTTGTGATCTCTTTAATTTTTTTTCTTGCAGTTGCATTGTGTGTAAGCAAATAATTAGTTACAATTTATCCTGTATAAATGGTGAAAGATGAAAGAATTGCTTGGACATAGTGGGATGGCTTCTTATGAAATTTGACCTAAACCATTTTACTTTGGAAAGATCAGTTCCCGGTTCTAAATTTACTACTAACATAAGAATGACCACTGTATATTTTCCTGAAAGGGGGTGCATTATGAAAGACAGTGAGTTCATTCCTAAACACACAGTGTTCCAATGCTAACATTTTTATCAAAGATTTAGGGGCTGAGCCCCGGTGGCGTAGTGGTTGTGCGCGGGACTGCGGCCCACTGGGACGGAGGTTCAATTCCAGCAGTGGGGCTGGGCCTCCTACTCCCACCACCAGAGAGCAGTGATGCCAAAAAAGAAAAGATTTATATAATGACACAAAAGGGAATGCTTATTGTATTTTCAGATGACATAGATGACAGAATCAAGATTCAAAACAATCATTTAGGTTGGAATTTACACGTAAACCAATAAGATGAGATTCAGTGATAGCATTTAAAGTTCAACCTTTTAGATTTATACAGGGAAGGAATAGACTCATTTTAACAGTATTTGTTTTTTGGGGGGGAAGGGTTTTTGGTGACTGTGTGCTCAACATGAGGCAATTGTATGGGCAGGTTGTTAGAAAAGTTCCCGTAACTTTGGGTTGCATTTACAGTTGGATAGTACCCGACTGGTGGATTTTGAGACCGACATTAACAAAGCGTCAGGCAGCTCAGTGAAGCTGGATCTTAGCGACTGTGCGCTCTGTGCAAGTGAAGGAGATCAGACAGGAAGGTTCTAAGGTAGGGCTGGAGGTAGCTTGTCAGTGGGCTTTGAAAGATGCCTGTTTTCTCAATCCAAGAGAATCAAGAGTGAATGTCCAGTTCACTGACTCCAAAGAGGACAATCCTTTTTAAACTGTCTTTCAAGCTGACAGTTGGAACAGGTGTGGTCCAGTGGCTGCGTTATTTTTCAACAACACTATTATTTTCCCCTTTTGGTCTATTTGATCTAAATAAATAATCAGAGGTGACTTTCATTTTGTGTTTTATGAGGCCTCTTTCCAAGTATGTAAGCGTTGTTTTTGATGAGCATGGTGAGAGCATCTGGACGTCGAGTCGTAGACCCTCTGTTCATGCACTCTTTGGGCTGACAACCTCAAGAGCAGCAGTGGGATCTCTCCAACTGACCCTCAGGACAACGATCTGCCTTTCTGCTCCTAATCATGAATTGCAAACTCAGAAAGAAACCGTGTGTAGAGTTGATATGAATCAGCATCAACTTGATGGCAGTGGGTGTGGTTCTTGTAGGTTGATGCTCATTTAATTTTCTCTCCAATTCCGTGAGCGATGTACTGTTAGGACTTAGAGGTAGGGTGAGGCTTTTGTGTATTCCAGTAGATTCTCAGAGAGTAATAACTCTATCCATCTGGAATTATATTTGTATGGACCTGCCTAGTGTTGAGCAGCTTAAAGAGCTAACTGGGTATTAAGATACCCAGAATCCTAAATTATTTAAAGTAAACAAAATTATGTCACTATGTTAGTTTTGGGCTTCCAATCCTGCAGATCTAAGGATGTTATAAACACTCAAAGGGATGAGAGAGTGATTCCATAGAGGTGATTGGTTGGGAAATTTTCTTAGGTGTGAGTTTTGGGAAATGTAGTATTTCGCTGAAATAGAAGAGTAGATTATTGTTCTTTTTCTTTTTTAAGTTTATGATTTCTTAAAGTGTAATATTTTTTTTTGGGGGGGGGGCATCACTGCCCTTAGGTGGTGGGAGTAGGAGGCCCAGCCTTTGCTCTGTGGAGCTGGAATTGAACCTCCATCCCAGTGGGCCACAGTCTCACGCACAACCACTACGCCACGGGGGCTCAACCCAGTATACTATATTCCTATCAGAATTTTTGTGCCAAAGAATTACTCTTTTTTGGGGGGGCATTACTGCCCTCTGGTGGTGGGAGTAGGAGGCCCAGTCTTTGCTCCCATAGAGCTGCTGCTGGAATTGAACCTCCATCCCAGTGGGCCACAGTCGCACGCACAACCACTGTGCCACCGGGGCTCAGCCTTTGATGTTAACTTTACTGGTCTAAGATGGCCATATTATCTTGAACCATTTTCATAGAGGCTTATTTATTTCAATAACAATGATTCATTATATATAATTTAAATGGGAATTTTAGATGACGATGTGTCATTTCACAGAACAAATGAGAAATACTTATAGAGAGAATCTTTCTCAGACTGTGACCCAGTTTTCAGCTGGGAAGTCCGAGCCACTAAGGCTGTGTGTGACCATGTACCATATATATTTGTGTATAAACTGAGTTTTTTTCAGCATATTGTTAATGTAGTTTTTGTGGTAAAGTTAGGTGCCTCGAATGATAGTCAGGTCAGCTTATACTCAAGTATATATGGTACTTTTATCTCCTTACACCTGTGGCCATTTCATTGGTAATTTTTTTTCCTTGATAGAGTTATATCTGAAAAAGGAATACTGAAGAATCTTTTAGTTTATTTTTTAAAATTTCATTGCTAAGAATCCTTTTTCTCTCTTTTAATCCATTAAGGTCTCGACTTCTGGTTAAAGATGTTCTTCACCCGAATGCAGTCTTACTTGTGGGTAAAATAAGACGAATATGAACATTGCCTGTTTGCTCTTTTTTAAATCTCTTCAGGATGGATGCTTATAAGATGTTGCTTAATGTGTTCTGGAATACTCTACCCATATATTGAAGTACAAATGACTTTTAAATGTGCAAGTTCTGTTAAATACAAGGAGAATCTCTATGGGTAACTTTTGTATTAAAGAAGTCATTTATCAATCATGGTAAACCTTGCAAACCCACTTTACACAGAGTGGATTCTTGAAGCTATACAGAAAATTAAAAAGCAAAAGCAAAGGCCCTCAGAAGAGCGCATCTGTCATGCAGTCAGCACATCCCACGGGTTGGATAAAAAGACCGTCTCTGAACAGCTGGAACTCAGTGTTCAGGATGGCTCTGTTCTCAAAGTCACCAACAAAGGCCTTGCCTCCTATAAAGACCCAGACAATCCTGGGCGCTTTTCATCAGTTAAACCAGGCACTTTTCCTAAGTCAACCAAGGGGTCCAGAGGATCATGTAATGATCTCCGCAACGTGGATTGGAATAAGCTGTTAAAGAGAGCCATTGAAGGGCTTGAGGAGCCAAACGGCTCCTCCCTGAAGAACATAGAAAAATATCTCAGAAATCAGAGTGATCTCATAAGCACCACCAACAACCCGGCCTTCCAGCAGCGGCTACGGCTCGGGGCCAAGCGTGCTGTGAACAATGGGAGGTTACTGAAAGATGGGCCGCAGTACAGCGTCAACTATGGTGGCCTCGATGGCAAAGGGGCTCCTAAGTATCCCAGTGCTTTCCCGTCCTCGCTTCCACCTGTCAGCCTTCTACCCCATGAGAAAGACCAGGTAAGTAAGAAAGGATGTTAAAGCTTTCTGCGTATTGCTTGTGATGTTTGCAATTTCATTGAAATTCAGTCTTTAGTAAAGTGCGATTAAAAATAAAAAGTTTTGCATTGGGGCCAACTTTTGTATTCTAAAATTCCCAAAGTGTTTTAAAAAATTAATGATTCCACATTGTTTTGCAGCCCATTGATTGACTAAAAAATTTAATGGGATGATTGTGTGATGTGTTTATTAACTTGTAATTGCTCATTACTGAGTGCTTAAAGGAATCAGGATAGGTAACCTGGAATTCTCCTTTAACGCAGGATCTTACAGCTTTCAATAATCTAAGAAAAACTATATATAGTCTTTAAGTCTTTATTACTTTAGAGAAAGAGCATCTGTAGATGATGCAGTTACATTGATAATGGTATTCTATGCTTTCCTAGAATTGTTTTAGTATGTGACTCAGATATCTCCTGTTCTAATTTGAATTTATTTTTTATTGTCCTGTCATAAGTGGATATAGGTTAATGTTTAATCTGCCTTATACAGCATCATTTACATGCTTTGAGTCTTGTGGGGCTAATGTTCTGGTCTGGAGCACTGGTGGTGTCGTGGTTAAGCATTGGGCTGCAATCTGCATGGTTGGGCGTTCAAAACCACCATCAGTTCCATGGGAGAAAACCTGAACTTCCTACTCCCATAAGGAGGGACTGTTTTAGCAGTCCACAGGGGGTTACTGACTATGGGTCAGCATTGACTCGATGGCAGTAAATCATGTTCGGGAGGTCTGTGGATTGGGGCTGCTGACTGTAAGCTTTTCCCAGGGAGACATAGAAGTTTGCTGCCGTAAAGATTTATGATGTTGAACACCCTGTACAGGATTGCTTTGAATGGGAATTGACAATGACAATGAGGGTTGATTTTCTACAAACTCAGAAAAATCAAACTCGGTGCCTACGAGTCTTTTGTGATTGCTAGCACCTCTGTGTTTCTACTCGGAACACTCCGTGTCGCTGAGTTGATTCTGCCTCGTGGCGGCACTTCATCCATAGGTCAAGGGAGAACTGCTCCTGCAGGTTTCTGAGACCGTGACTCTTTATGGGAGCAGAACGCCTGGTCTCCCCTGGAGGAGCTGGTGGTTTAGAACCATTGAGCTTTGGTTAGCAACCCAACTTGCACGAGAGGATTCTCTTTAAGTTTTTACTATCATGTCCAGTTTGTGCGTAAGTAGGGGTTTTTCTTTGTTTTGTTTCAGAGTTGTTGGAAAATTAAAATGTCACAACCTAAAAACTAAAACAACAGCCACATGTTTATAAGGCAGGCTCTCTTGTTTATGTACCTCTCACTTGTCCTTTGAGTGATAATTGATATTCTTTAGTGTTGCCTCGCATAGACCATGAACGAGAGTCGATCTGAGGCTGGCTGCGTGCACTCACTGCGTTTTCAGAAGTGATCGAAACACGTTAGTAAAAATTGTGCTGATGGTTGTTTTTCGCTTGGTTTCCATAAACCCTTGAGACAGATCCTGTTTCCCTCAGTGCGTTATCTTGTAACTAGGTAGAACCAAGTGATTTCTTTTTTGTAGTCTAATCTAAACTTATTTAATAAGTACATACATTGGTCTAAAGTGTCTTAAGGTTTTATAATTCTCAGGTGTGTGAAATAATCTGGGTAGCTTTAGGTTTTTAATAGTATATTACAATTTAGGATTTAGGGTCTTTGATTTTTTAAATTCATAATTTGAGAGTCATGATACATTTTCTTTTTTTTTCATGATACATTTTCTACAGTCCCTTTTCCCACTTTTTTTTTTGCAAATCACTTCTTGCTAACTTTAACTTTTTTAATTATATATTTATTTTACTTATTTTTTTACTTTAACTTTTTTTAATGTAGCATCTGTAACAAATATTTTTAGTCTAAAAGAGAACTTATGTTTGAAAGTGCCTCGGTTTGAGGACAGAGTAATTTATTGTTTAGCATGCAATTGTACCTGCTCTTTTTTAATACATAATGCTGATCTTTAAATAGCCCAGATTTAACAAGAAAAGCTGAGTAAACATGTCCTAGAATTTTTTTAACTTGATGAAATATGTAATATAGTTGTATTGCGTAATCATCAGCGTAATAATCTAATTATGAAAAATATGTCTATTTAATTTGGCAACATGTTTGAATTATATTTATAATAACATTTTTCCTTTGAAAAACATCATGGCGTCTATAACACAACATATTGTTCTGTTGGATGAAAAGTGATGAATAGTTTAAAAGCATGTACATTTGCTAAGTAAATGTAACAGAAATTCTTAAATTGGGACCCATAAATGTGCTAGGTAGGTAGCCCACCTGTCTCTTGGAATTGGATGTAAAGTTATATATGTAAGCACATATTTTTGTAGGGTCAGGCTATAATCTTTATTTGGTCTCAGAGGAATCCAAAATTTCAAGTAAACCTCTTTAAGCATCTTTATACCATAGAAAATATTTTTGTTTTCTTATACTGAAACCATAATACGCTAGTTTGGGGCCTTTGATAATTGCTTGCTTCAGGTGCTGAAGTGGATATGTGTAGATTGGTTATACTATGTACTAACAACCCCTAACTCAGAGCAAAGTGCTACCTGGTCTTGTGCCATCCCCGCGATCAATCAAATATTGGACTATTGTGAGCCACAGGGCTTTTTTGCAAGTTGATTTTTCAGAAATAGATTGCCATGCATTTTCTCTTATCTTTAATCTTAATGCTGTGTTTAAACTTGTCCAGCATCATATAGCAATACACAAGTCTCTAGTGACAGGAGTAATGACTGCACAGAGGTGCATTGATTGGAAATTGAGTTCAAATCTATCTCATGGAAGGTAAGAACTCTACCACGGAACCACTGGTACCTCCATGGTTGTATTATAGTTTTGTATATAGAGAACTTTTCCTAATATATTTTTTGTTTGTTTGTTTTCCTAATATATTTAAAAAACAGATTATTACTATTTAAAAAAAAGATCCTGGGGCTGAGCCCCGGTGGCGTAGTGGTTGAGTGCGGGACTGCAGCCCATTGGCTTGGTGGTTCAAATCCAGCAGCAGCTCTACAGGAGCAAGGCTGGGTAGCTCCCACGACCATGAGAGGGCAGTGATGCAAAAAAAAAAAAAAAAAAAAAGATAGTGAATTGCGATTTAGACGAAAGCTTACAGAGAAAATTAATTTCCCGTTGAGTAGTTTAGACACAAGTGGTGCTGGGATACTGATGGCAGTTTCCGCAGCCTGTCAGCACTCTCCTCATTTTCACCTTGGGCTACAGGTTTCCACTCACCCAGTTCTCTTGTCCTAACTTTGCTTTTGATTGTTCTGAGGAGCATGCTCCTCCTGGTGTTAGTGTTCACTTCATAGGCCTGCCTTTTTTTATGGTTGAAAGCCGATCTCAGGAGTTCCTTCAGTTCTTAAGTTATCATCATTCTCAGTGTGCTAGAAGTCATAGAGTTTGCATTGTGGGAGGAAATTTAGGATGTAATTGGAAACTGTCCAGAGATGGAGTGACCTCAGCTAAAATTTAGTCATGTCTTTCAGTGAAGCTATTATTCTCGTTACTTTTGCTAAGCCGTGCATTTAATTGTAAAGAAAGAATATTAAAACAGACAAACAAACAACATTCCTTAAGTGTTAAATGCCGGTGTCCTCTTTCAGGTGATTTTTACTTGTTATCTTCTTGATTCATCATAGCTTAGAGATGAAAAGTTGAGGCTTACATTTTCAGTAGTTCTCCAAGATAACTGTGGATCTGGAGTGGGGAAGCCAAGATTCCAAGCCAGACAGTCTGACTCCAGAGCTCTTTACCACTGGACTGTCTACTGGTCGGCAGTTCCTCAAATAGTTAGAAGCAGCAGTTTTTCCCAACAGATTTCTAGCATTTAAAATTTAGTAGCTGCAATGAGCTTATTATAGTTTTTTTATTATCACATATTGTTATTTTTTAAAAATAATTTTATTGGGGTCTCTTACAACTCTTTTTTTTTGGGGGGGCATCACTGCTCTCTGGTGGTGAGAGTAGGAGGCCCAGCCCCACTGCTGGAATTGAACCTCCATCCCAGTGGGCCGCAGTCCCGCACAACCACTTCGCCACCGGGGCTCAGCCCCTCTTACAACTCTTGTTCAAAACATACATCAGTTGTTTCTGACATATTCGGACATATATTCCATCATTATTTGTTTAAAATTCCATCCTTCTTTTCTAGACATTTACTTTCCATTGAGCCCTTGAGATCAGCTCCTCTCCCCTCCCCCTTTCTCTCCTTACCCCACCTCCCCAAATCCTTGGGACCCCCTTATAGATTGTAGATTGTTAATTAATTTCAAATCTCATACTGACCACTGTCTCCCTTCCCTTCTGGTTTCTGTTGTTTTTCCCCCTGACTGATGGTGTATGGTTATGTGCCATTCATTGTGATCAGTGCCCCCTCCCC
>PVJH01019984.1:0-41587 GCA_004026705.1 Nesogale talazaci | reverse complement strand
AATAAAAATACTAGGTAGGACTTTGTTAAAACAACATAAGCCCTATGATAAAAAGAGCAAACAGAATAGGATGAAATAACACTTGAGAAATTACATTGCAAGAATTCACTTCATTGATTAATCTGTATGAAGGTTTAATTTGAGCTCTCTGTATCCTATAGAATAATAACCACCTTTTGCATTGTTACTAATATGATTATCATTTATAGAATGAGTAATATCTTATGTACTGTACACCTATTATCAAAATATACATATCAACAGAACATCAAAAGATAAAGCATTTCAAATGAGGAAAACTATCTACAAGGAGCCTTGTGCAGGTGTTCTCAAATACCAGGATTTCATACTTTGTTCCCTCCTTACTCCTACTCGGCAATATGGAATTTCACTAAAGACAAATTTTAATTTTAATTTACATTCATTAAGTAATTATTAATGAGTACCATATGTCAGCATTTAGTAATATTACTTACACAATTAAAAAGGATTTAATTCTAATCTAAAAAATGTGAGAATATTTAAAAGGTGTGATGGATGACAAAATATTTTCCAATTACAAATATATGGGATTGTTTAAGTAAAACTACAAAAGGTCTTTCTCATCTGAAAGTTCACACAGATACTCAGATAGTTCTACAATTTTATAGTTTTACAGTTCTTCATTTGATGTACATTAATTTAAGAAATGACCTCTCTGAATGGAATAGCATTGTTATATCACAACATTCACTGAAGTATATGGAGCATTTATAGATTGATCACCACCATATTTATTTGAACATTATATCTTATTCCTGAAATAATTTTCAACACCACAACACTCTTCTTTGTATTTATCTGAATTCTCGTGCAGGGAATGGATTTTGCACTGAGCTATTAAAGGCTTAGTTAGCGGTTTCCCTGTAAGAGAAATAGGAGGTTCTCTGCTCCCAGAAAGAGTTAAATGCTTGGAAATACAAAGGTACACTTCTATCCTGTGCCATAGGATTGGTATGACTCTTGAGTCAACACTATGACAGTGAATCTCCTGTTTTTCTGCACTACAATAATATATTTGATGGTAAACTTTGAGTATAAGTAAAATTTGAAAAGTTATTTAAGTCTATTTTAAAGATACAGGATACCAAGCACATAATGATAGCTGAAAAGGCAAAATATTGGATTAGTATTGAAAATCATATATTTTTAAGTTTTCTTGGCCACATATCAGTTTATAGCAAAATTAAGCACATACTGGCCTTCTTTTTTGGGCAGAAAAAGGAGTAGTTTTTTCTTCTTTATGCAAAGTTATTTTTAAATTTATAAATTAATAGATGACTATCATGAAAATACAAGATTTGAAGAGACATTTTTCATATGCACTACCTCAAATGTATCTCATTACTCAGTCTCATCTTTATGATTGTGAAATTTTCCTTTTTTTATTTATGTGCAATAAAATAGGGAGGGAAATACAAAAGACAGCCATAATAGCACCTGAATTAAATGTGCTTTAGTGGAGAGAGGCTTGTAATGTTAAGAATGGGAAAATGACATAGATTTGGTATCTAAATGAAGTATTAGGAAGTACTAGGAAGAGGAAAGGATCAATAATAATTGTCCTGTCCATATGCATATTTTTCAAGATAAGAATTACGGGGTGTTTTTCAGGGGTACCTTAAGGAATGTTTTACTGTACAATATCTTGGAGATGATTACCATTGCAGGTAGATTTTTCAATTTATGAAATAGAAGAAGATAACAGACAATATGCCATGAAGCAAAACAAAACAAAAAACAATTTCTGTGTAGCATATTCTGATGCATAGTGACTATCACCATAGATACAATTGATTAGTTGGGTTTGGTTTTGTTTTCCCCTATAACTAACTGTGAAAAGGGCTTGGCCCTCGAGGAGAGTGTTGGATCTGCCTAGACTACACAGGAGCAAACTATAAGGGAGAGAGAGAGAGAGAGAGAGAGAGAGAGAGAGAGAGAGAGAGAGAGAGAAGACATGCACTCTGGCCACCACCAAGCCTCAAGGATACCACTCCTGTTCAAAGCATCCAATGCACAGAAAGGACCATGAAATTGCTCCCACCATGAGACACAATGCCCCTCCCTGATTCACAGGGCTGCAGGAGACAATACTGCAGACAAAGGGTGGGAAGTGTGCCTGAGCCCTCCGCGCTGGAGCAAAACAGGGAAGGAGTGCAGCACAGGAAGAAGAGGAACAAAGCCATGAAGTACCTACCTGAGGAATCCTGAAAATTAGACCCCAGTGGACAGGCCATGGCACTTCACCAGATGTGATTGGAAAGCATTCAGAAGGGTCAACAAATGGAACTAGAGCTATTTACAGGCTTTTGGGTTTTTTTATTCTCCTTTTTCTCATCTCTACCCATATAGGATAGTCAGAATAACCAATTCTGAGGAGAAAACAATGGGACCAATGGCACTAGGGGCACATGGGAAAGCAGGAGGTGGTAGAAAAGAAGGGGGAAGCCAATAAACCGAGGGATGTGGCCACAATAAGGGACCTAAATTCAATGGTGAGGAGGACGTAGAATGCATGAAGAGGTTTGCTCACGTCCAATGTGTCTGAGAGAAAGCCCTGAGAACTGGATGATGGTTGAACATTAAAGTGGGACTAGAGGAAAGTAAAAAGTAATAGAGGAAAGAACTAGCAGGCAAAATACATTTAATAGAGTAATACATACAGGTATTCACATATGTAATTATATTTGCATAACCATAGATATAAGTCTGTGTACATATATTTCAATGTTAAGCATTAAGGTAGTGCGAAGGCATTGGTTCTCAACACAAATACTGCCTCAATGCAAGTGCATTTTGTTCTAAGAACCTGGAAGTTTGTGATCCTCACCTTCCTGATACCATCACTGTAGTCACAATGAGTGCATACACAAATGTGGTGAAGAAGGCTGATGGTGCCCACCTGTTACAAGATACAGTACCTGGGGTCTTGAAGTTGATTAAGTGGCCATCTAGCAAGGAGGCAACAAAGTCTACATGGAAGGAACATATCACCCTGTGTGATTATGAGGTGTTGATGGGATCAGGCATCACAAGACCCCAAACAAGCAAATATCAAAATGCAAATAATGGGGGTCAAAATGGAGACTCAAAGCCCCTTTGTAGACAATAGAACATCCCTCACAGAAGAATGAGACAGTCAAGGTACAGCATAACACTACATTCTTCTAGTTCTTTAATGCTTCCCCCTACCCCCACCTATCATGAACCCAGTTCTACCATAGAAATCTGGCTAGACCAGAGCAAGTACACTGGTACAGAAAAAAAGTTCACAAAATCCAGAACAGATAAACCTCTCAGGAACAGTAATGGGGGTAGCAAGGATAGGGGGAAGGTTCGGGGAGAAGGGGGAGAAATGGCAAGTGTACTGTAATGATCAATGTATAGCCCACACCCCTGGAGGATGATCAATCAAAACATGGGTGAAGGGTGACAGTGTAGAGTGCAAGATATGAATGCAATAATAATTTATAATGTGTCAGGGGTTGGTTTGGGGGTACCAACCGCCCCAAAACTAATCATGGGCTCAGTAAATGCAATTGAACAGTTATGATATATAAAGATTATTGTAAAGTCATGGAGTATAATAGAGATAGGAGAGAGGGTAAAATGAAGAAGTCAGACACATTTCATGGTGGCTTGCTTACCTCAGTTCCTCTTGGTGATACACATGGGGTTGAGGGGTGAGAGGAGGGCAGGAGAGAGTATGATTTATTTCTAACCAAGGCTTTATATCTTTGGGGGCGTGTAAGCCCCCCAATTACATATGTCATAGGAAGGAATAATATAATATGCAGACACATCACAGGAAATGGATGTACAAAAGGCCTAAGTGTAACAGGGCAGGTATGAGGTAGGGACATACACATAATAGGAAGGGGAGGGACTAGGGCTATACATGTGAAAATATGGGTAGACACTAGATTCAAGATGACAACCTAACCTTAGTCACCCTTGAGTGGGTTTGACCTCCTGGGCTGTTCTTCAGAGAAATAATCTACTCTCCTTATTGAAGGGAGTGGGCCCTACTTAGAGTGGAACAGATTATAAAATCTGATTGCTCAAGATGACTAACAGCTCTTAGGGAGAATAATCTCTGACATACTTTCATTGACCTCCAAGTGTACAGTCATTTGCCACAGGTAGCAAGCAGCTAAGTTGGGCATATATTTGAGGCAGACAACTTGGGGAGAAAGCTTTCTGTATCGCACAGCTACACAAAGGTGGATGAGGGAGGAAAGAAAGCAGGAGTTGATACCACGAGTTCAAGCAGAAAGAAAATTCTTTGAAAATCATGATGGCAGCATAGCTGCAAATGTGTTTGATATAATTGATGTATGGATTGTTATGAGTCCCCAATTAATGATTTATTAATTAAAAAATAAAAGAGCTTAGAGGTAATACCTGACCTTGTCTAGCTATATAAGGAAAAAGGGGAATAGAACTTATCACAGTACAAAACCTATTACCAGGAGGCAGGGATCTGACATGCCTCTATCCTCCATCTTTCTTTGTCCAATTCTTACATAAACCATTACTTCGTCCATTTCTACTGAGTTTGACAATGTGCTGTAACGGGCACCCAGAACTCATGGATATTACTCAACAATTATGGAAGTTAACTGCTTACCATAAACCCAGATTATAAAACATGAAGAGTATAGTCTCCTCGACCACCCCCCCCACACACACAGTAGTGTGTCTCCACAGCCAGCAGACAAGAATCTCTCTAGTCCCTCCACTTCTCAGTCATGTGGTCCTTGCGCCTCAATTTCCGTGTGTCAGTCTGCTGCTCTGCTCTTCTGTCTTGAGCTCTCCTTGTTCAGCCACTCTTCTTCTCCTGGTGCTTTTACTCTGTCCCACGATCTTGTGTCATAGCCTCTAGTATATTTGGTTTCTCTCTCTACCACTTTGCTAGTGGTTCTTTTTCTTTTATGGTCCTGGAATGTCTTTAGGTCTTTGCTTCTAAGTGTCCTATTTAGTTTTGCCCTGGGGGAGGACAACTAAGCCAACCAATCCTCACAATCAGTGCTTCACACATACTGTTTGCTAAATCCCATGGAATCATTTGATGGGCATTGAAGACACATGTATAGACGAGACATAATTAAAAATCTCACTTTACAGCATGAACAGAAATTCCAACATGAAAAATGAATAACAAAAATTTTAAACTTCAATATAGTGGAAGTCCCTGGGTGGTAAATTCATAAAATTTTCTCAATCCAGTTGCTAGATGATAAAATCAGAAATCTCAATTTTGTAGTTCTCATAGTCTGCTGTCTATATTATTTGATTTATTCTATGATGATTCTCAATAAATTTAATACAATGGGACTTCCAAAAATGCATAAAAATATGGAATTCAAAGATAATTGAAGTGCCCCACACGATTTTTGATGCCTCCTTATATAACTAATATAACAACCAGGGTTACATTATCACTCTTTCACATTTGTGTCTTTGTGGGTTGCTCTCTAGTTAGCTCTAACTCAAATCAACTTATTGTTAAACAAAGGGAAAGTTTTTCTAGTACCACCCCCTCTTCCTTACCATTGGCATGCTCCATCAAATAGTTGCATTCACAGTATATTTTGAGAATCTTCTAGTCGACAACTTAAAATCCTGTATCAGACAGTAGTCTGTTGTGATCCAAGAGGTTTTCATTGACTAATATTTCAGAAGAAGGTTTTCCAAAATTTATACTAGCTTTTCTTAGTCTGGAAGTTCCACTGAAATCCCTCCATTAGTATCCTTGTTACTCTTTGAACAACCAATGATAGCACTTTCCAGAATCATAGTAAACCACAAGTTATAGCACGGCAAACTTAAAGATAGTCTTTCATATTGGTAAACAAAATAACTCAACCATCATCAAACAACTAACCCTGTTTGTCTGAGTCAATTTACACCAATAACTACTTCCAGGATTACTTGCAGGATTTGGTTTGCTTTTTGTTAGGTGCTCTTGAGTGGATTTTTAACTGCTAAAAAACAATGTGACATTGAAATTGTTCCATAATAACTTTGGTTCTTTGTTCAAAGCCTTCTCAACACAAGGTCACTTTGTTCTAAACAAAAGTGCTCATCTTCACAGCATGATCACTGAAGACAAAATGGGTGCACAAGCAAATGTGGAAAAGGAAGCTGATGTTGCTTGGCTATCAAAAGATATGGTGTTTGGTGTCTTAAAGACTTGAAGTTAAACAAGCAGTCATCTAGCAGAGAAGCAACAGGCCCACACAGAAAAAGCACACCAGCCTGTGTCATCATGAGGTGTCACTAGAAGATCAGGTAATAAGCTTAAAGAAAACAAAACAAAGAAACAAACAACATTTTGTTAGTTCAGGTTTACTAGAGAAGCAAATCCATAGAAACTCTCATGTGTGTGTAAGAAAGAGTTTTATATACAAGAGCAACTGCACATTAAGTAAACATCCCAACCAGTCCATTCCAAGTCCAAAAAACTGATATTAGCCCATATGTCTGATACAAATCCATAAGTCCTCTTTAGGCTCACAAAGCATATGCAATGACACAGGATAATCACAGGCCAGTGGCAGCAGAGTCTTGTGTATTCAGTGGCGGTAGAAGCATCTCAGTGCTGTCATGGGTCTCCCCACAGCTTCTCCAGTTACCAGGGCTCAGTATCTGTCAACATGCTGCCATGTGTCCTGACAGCTGCAATATCTCCCAGGGAATCAGCCTTGTGTCTTGTCAGTAGAGGGTCTCTAAGGGACTGAGTAGTGAGTCTGTCTCCTCCACAGGGGATATATGGCCGGATCTCCCAGAATTCTCAAGAGAAAGTCATGCCCACACAGAGGTATCAATGGTTATCTCCAGGCTGATGGTTAGACTCCACCCCTACATTCTTAATAATCAAATTGACTCTACATTAGGTGCTACAGACCACCCACTTTCAATTTGACACTTTCACATAACTCTGCAACCATGTTCAATTGTCTTTTCAAAAATTAATTTTTTAAAAATTTTATCAGGGGAGAGCGCAAATGCAGTCTCCCACTACCACAAATTATGCAGTCGAGTTGCCCACATTTGGGGAAATCGCAGGGGTCAGCATATCCAGAGTGCAATGGATAAGTCTCGCCCTGGGAAAACCACCTTCGTGATCATGGTATCTCCTTACCTTGCCAGGTAAGTATAAACCATATGTAATTTTGAAAAAAACAATAATAAAATCACATCTCTAGTAAAAGGATAAAACTAAAATGCATGCAATTCAACATTTGCCACTCTCATTTAAAATGACATTCTCTAAGTGATCAAAACCAAAATATCCTATGCCCCCAAATTGCAGTTAAGTAACAACTACACCTTAATCCTGTAATCTATGACCACATTACCCCACCTACAACAGTTTGTAAGCTAACCATTTTATGCCTTCCCTCCCCACCCTTCCAGTTTGGGTATCCAATTTCTATATTTCCCATTTACTTCAGCCCAGTGCTCTGAGGAAACTTTAATATTTTTTGATGTGAAGAATTTTCATTCCAATTAGAACCTTGTAAAGTCCACTTCCATAAGCAAAGTCCAATCAGGACAGGCCAACAATAAAGTCTAGCCATATGCACCAGTTCACAGGCCCAAATAACTTCTCTTCATCTAATTGGGTTCCAGTCAACTCAATGTGAGCTTCCTCACTTTGCCTTAGCAAGGGTGTCCATTGGTCTCCTTAGACCGTGGACCTATCACACGTTCTCAACAAGCATGCTAGGTCATGAGCTTCAGACCAGTCAACCTCTTTTTGTCTTTTCTATTTCCTAAGGACCAAGTCCACTGGTGTCAGGGGCCAGACTCAACCCATCTCTTTATTACTGTATTCCTCCCACTTGAACTCAAAAAGCATAGCTGGAGTAGAGTTGGTCACCTAGCAAGCATTTAAGCCCACCATAGCCTTCCTTTAACATTCAGTCCCAGAGAGGAATTTTCTTCATGGCTCCATATTTTTTCGGCTTCTGAAAATAACCACTAGTTCAAGATTAAAAACAATAACAACTGTGCTACTCTTTATTCAATCTGACATTCTGGCCTTTAGGCAGCTCTCCTAGAATGCAAATAGCCTGAAAACTCCAAAGTACTGGGTGGGGCTTATCTTTTCAGAGTGGACACTGAAGGCACATCCTAAACCCTTATAGAGATCAAATTAATGACTGGAGACGAGTGGGTTTATAAGCTACTTTGATACTTCCCAATAAATTTCTATACATCCTTATAGCTACAATAATAGGCATAAGAAATCAGTATATATAGCATAGAATTAGATAGTAACCTCAATTCTTGAAACAATCAAGTTCAAACCTTATTTAGCTTATCTAAATCCTTATCTAAACTATTCTACTTATAAAAAATATGGGATTAGTTCTCTGAAGGCATTAAACCAGAGACTGGCCTTCCTTAAACAGCATGATTTCTGAGAAATCAAATGACTATTTCTACCCCTGAGCTCAAAATATACATTAACAATATTCATTTTTGCCATTTCATACAGGAATAACCAAAGACAAAATCCAAACAAAATAATCAAAATGTTAACTTCCCATTTTGTTTCCAGGCGACAACTCAGTAAACTGCAAGGATATATCTGACTTCTGGCTAGCCAAAGAAAAAACACTACCAGGAGGCATAAGTCAAACAAATATCTACTCTCCATCATTATCCTTTGTTTCTCCAGTACCCACTCCCAAGGTACCATGATGTGTTAGTTCAGGTAGACTAGAGAAACAAACCCACAGATGGGTGTATAAAAAAGAGTGTGTGTGTGTGTGTGTGTGTGTATATATATATATATATATATATATATATAAACTGTATATAAAGAAAACATCCCAACCCCATCCAGTCTAAGTCCATAAGTCCAATATTAGCCCATATGTCTGATACCAATTCATAAGTCCTCTTCAGACTCACAAAGCACATACAATGACAATCACAAGCCAGTGGGTGCAGTCTTGTGTATCCAGTGGCAGCTGAAATATTTCAGTACTGGCAGGGTTCTCCCTGCAGCTTCTCCAGCTATCAAGACTCAGGGTCTAGCAGCATGTTACTATGTGTCTCGTCAGCTGCAATGTTTTCTAAGTCTTGTGTCTTGTCAGTAAAGCATCTCCAAGGGACTGAGTAGTGAGTCTCTCACCTTCAAGGGGGAATTACTTATGGATTTCCCAGAATTCTTGGGAGAAAGTCATGCCTACACCGAGATCTTATTGATGGTTTGACTCTACTCCTACACTCTTAATCTCAAATTGACACAAGATTAGGTGACTGCCAATATGCCACAACCATATTGTTGAAAATGAGGGGAGTCAAAGCAGAGACCCAAAGCCCATCTCTAGACATCTGGACACCCCTTTACAAAAGGGTAACTGGAAGGAATGAATAAACAATAAAGTACAGTACTGATGAAACACGCAATATTCCTGTAGTTCCCTGAGGCTTACTCTTCTCCCACTCTCATGACTCCAATCCTACGTTTTACTGTGGGCTAGACAGGTGTATGTACACAGCTACAGATAATAGCTCAGGATACATAGAATCCATGTCAGATAAAACCCTCAGGAACAGAAATGAGAGTACATATACCAGAAGAGTAGGGAGAAGGTGGGAAGAGAAGGTGGAAAGTGGACAAGATGGAAGGGAGACAGTGGTCATTGTAAGACATGAAATGAATAGCTTATAATTTATTAAAGGGTCACCAAGCGGGGTGGTGAAGCTGATACTAAAGAGAAGCTGATACTAAAGGTTCAAATAGAATGTAAATGTTTAGAAAATAATTATAGTAACATATGTGCAAATATGCTTGATACAATTGATACAAAAATTCTTATGAATTATTTTAAGAGTTGAAGGATCTCCCAATAAAATAATTTTAAAAACCAAAAACAGTTCTGCAGAGGATTTGATGGTATGATCTTTATAGGAACAACTATCTAGGTCTTTCTCGCATGACACTATTAATTGGATTTGAACTTCCAATCTTTTGACTAGTATCCAGTCACTTAGCCATTGTGCCACTGCTGTTATTGAATCCATTGATTTGATTGAGACTCATAGCAACCTTATGTGCAGTCTAAGGAGACACAGCCTGGTCCTGTGCCATATTCATAATTGTTCATTTGCTTGAGCCCATTTTTGTAGCCACTGTGTCAATCCATTTCCTCAAGGGCTTTCTTCTGTTTTGCTGTGCCTCTATTTTACCAAACATGATATTGTTTTCCAGGGACTGGTCTTTCTTGACACCATGCCCCAAATATAGAAGAGGAAGTCTCACCATCCTTGCCTCTAAGGGGTATTCTCATGTTACCTTCTTCCGTAACAGATTCGTTTGAACTTTTGGAAGTCCCTGGACTTTATATATTTTCCCCCAGCACCACACAGTTCAAACACATTAATTTATCCTTTACTCATGGTTCATCTTTCACATGCATATGAGGTAATTAAAATATTCAGGAACATTATAGTCTTCAAACAACCTTGCAGCTTGTCAACTTTCAAAGCCAGTCTTGCCAGCAGATTTTACCAATGTCTACATCTTTTGTTCTCAACTGTTGATTCCAAGAGCATGGATTCTGGGTTCAAACTAAAAAAAACAAAAACAAAACAAAATATTGAAAACTTGAACCTTTTCTTCATTTATCATAATATTTCCAATTGGTCCAATTGTGAAGTTTTTAAATTATGTTTTGCATTGAGTAGCAATCCATACTGAAGATTGCAATCTTTGAACATCTTCAGCAAGTGCTGAAAGTCCTCACTTTCAAGGATCAAGGTTGTGTCATCTACATACAGCACGCTGTTCCTGTCTTCCTTCAATCTCGCTGTCTTCTTCTTCTTTATGTAATCTAGCTTCTCTGATGATTTACTCAGCATACAGACAGAATAAGTATGGTGAGAGAATCACACCTTGATATACATCTTTTTAAATAATTTTAAAACATGAACATTTCCTAGTCCTGTTTGATCACTGCATAGTTTCTGCATGAGGAAAATCATGTTTGTAAGTTCCCAAGGCTATCCAAAGTTTATTATGGGAGTTATATGGCTCAATTAATATGGCTATCTGAGTCATAAGCCCTTCTGTAATATATACTAATTCTGGATTTCATACGCCTCTGGCTGTGGGTCCATTTTGTAGGGCATTATCTACTAGTAAACAGAAATATGAGGAGATTGAACTCTGATCTTAGTAGGAGTTATGAATTTAACCAAACTCTTTGTTTAATGGCTATGTGGTAGTTATATAATTGTCAATTTAAGGATTACTTGTGTAGGGGTGGAGACAAACCTGTAAGTCATATCCTAGGCAGTGAGGTCTCTGTGTGGGCATGGACTTCTGAGAATTGTGGAAAATCCTGATTTTCCTCCTTGGAGGCAGGAGACAATTTATCTCTTGCTCACTCCCTGTGACACATCCCTAAGGAGAAGCCACATGGCCTTATCCTGATGCATCCAGAACCCTGAACCTAGATAAGCCACATGATGACCCCTGTCAGTGCTGAGATGCTTACAATGCTACTGGATTTACAAGAATTCCCACCTCCTGGCCTGTGATTATCCTTCATTCAGCATCATTGCATGTGTTTTGTGAGTCTGAAGAGGACTTTGTAGATTGCTGTTGGACATATGGGTTAATATCAGACTTATGGACTTGATCTAGATTGACCTGGGTTATTTTCTCCATGTTCAATTGCTCTTGTATATAAAGTCTCCCTTATATACATATATGCATGTCCATTAATTTGTTTCTCTAGTCTACCCAGACTAACACAGGAGATCTTAATTACTTTTATAATGTGTATAAGAAATATTATATACTACAGCTGAACCAAGGAAGAAAAGTGTTTGTAGGGGGTTGGGTAAAGCCTGGAAAATTAAGCTTAGCAGGAGGCCAAAGGAAATATCTTTCAAGAGACCCCAGGTCATACATGCATAAGCAAGATAAATTCCAAGGGTGGAGAATAGATTATTATATTTGAATGAATTTAATTTCTCCTTGGAATTACCACTAAGTTATTTTTCTCTGTATGTTGGGGAAGACTCATGTCAGAAGATAAGCACTTCAGGTTGATAGGTACATGAAATATGTCTGAGGAAGATGTGTCTAACTAGAGATGATCATAATGACATGGATAGAGTAAAGGTATCAGTACTTCATTTGCCAATAGAATATGACTCAAAATGAGAAGAAAGCACTGGAAACATGTAATAGTAATAGAAATTTGGAATGTGACCATAGTAAGCCATGAAAAATGAAATGGAATGCATAAAGATTGATATTTTAGGTATCCATGAGCTGAAATAGGTATTGGTCATTTTGAATTAGGTAACCATATTATTTACTCTGAAGGGATGACAAGTTCAAGCGGAATGACATCAAATTCATGATAGGACCTTTTAAGGTATATCTTAAATTATAAGGTTATCTGTGAAAGGATAATACCTATACTTATACAAGGAAATCAAGTTAATACAACTAGTTTTCAACTTTACAAGCCAACTGATAAAGCAAGTAATGAAAAATTAGAAGAATTCTATCAACTTCTTTAATCTTAAATTTATCACATAATCATGAGACATAGAAAGTTATAGACATTTGGAAAGAAAAGTTGGAAACAGAGGAAGTTGCAAATAAGCCCATCATGCATGAAATGCGACTAGAGATTACATGATAGAGTTTTGCAAGATCAATTTCTTTACCACAGATGCCTTTCAACAATTTTAATAATAGCTATATATATGGATTTTTCCAAGTGTAATACAAATAAATGAAATTAACTTCATCTGTAGGAAGCGATAGAGGAACTCAATATCGACAACTCAAATCCGTCCAGGGACTGACTTTGAAACATTAGCTATGGGTGGGTAAGTTAGGGTTGAAGCTGAATAAAGTTAAAACCAATTCAACAACAACAAAATGAAAACAAAAATACAACTTCAAGAATATTCCATCTTAAGATCAAGAACAATTCAAGAACAGATTTGCTAAATTGGATATTAATGAAAGAAGATATGATGAGCTGTGGAAAGTCATCAAGAACAGTGTAAATGAAGAAAGCAAAAGCTCCCAAAAAAGACAGGAGAAAGAAAATAACAAGGTAAACCTTAGAAGACATTCTGAAGCTTGTTATGAATCATAGAACAAGTGTGGCTAATGGAAAAATATTAAGTAAAACAGCTGAACAGAAAATTTCATAGGCTGCTCAAGAAGACAAAGTTAAATATGATAATGAAATGTGCAGAGAGTGGAACTTGAAAACGAAAGAGGAAAAACACACAGCATATCTTAAATGAAAATAACTGAAGAAAAAAATGAAACTTGTGATTTTAATATTTGAAGATGGTTTGAAAAAATTGTTGAATAATAATAATGAAAGCATAAAAGAAAGTGGAAGGACTACACAGAATTGGTCGCCCTAAAATATCTAGCTAACATCCAACCATTTCAAGAGACAATATATGACCAAGAACAAATAGTACTGAAGGAAGAAATCCAACTTATACCAAAAGTGTTAGCTAAAACAAGGTTCCAGGAGTTGATAGACTATAAATTGAAATGTCTCAAAATGCTTATGAAGAACTGGAAGCACTGTGTTGTCTTTGCTGAGAAATTTGGAATACAGCTAGCTACCAGACTAAGAAACTGGAATAAATCCATCTTTGTACCCAATGCAAAGAAAAGTGATTCAACAGTATGTGTACATTTTCTAACAGTATTTTTAATACCATATGCAATGAAAATTTGGCAAAATATCATTCAACAATGTTAAAAGAAATACAGAGTAGCCAAGAATGTAAACTGAATTCAGGACAGAACTGGATAAAAAAATTAAAAATATGTTTATTCATGTTTTAATAACTATGCAAATGCATTTAACTGGGTGAATCATAAACTATGAATAGCCTTGAGAAGAATGGGAATTTCAGAGCATTTAATTGTTTTCATAATGACCCTGTTCATGGGAGGGAAAAGCAATTTTTTTTTAACAGAACAAAGCAGTGCTACATGGTATAAGTTCAGAAAAGGAGTTGGACAGAGTTATATCCTCTCACCTACTTATTCAATCTGTTTTCTGAGCAAGAAATCAGACAAGTTGGACTACATGTCACATCAAAATTGGGGGAAGGCTAATTAACATCCTGCAATGTGCAAATGACACTAACTTGTTTGCTGAAAGTGAGGAGGACTTGAAGCACTGCTGATAAAAATCAAGAATTGCAACCCTCAATAATATACTATAATTCAATGTAAATAAAATCCAAGTCACCATAACTGAGACCATAGGTAACAGCATGATAAATCGAGAAAGCATTGAAGTTATCAAGGATTTCTTGCTCAGGCTCACAATCAACACTCATGGAAGCAATTGCCATGAGATCAAACAATGCATCACATTGGGTATATCTTATGCAAAATGCCTCTTTAAAATGTTGAAAAAAATGGATGTTCCTTGTAAAACTAAGATGTACCTGACCTAAGTCATGATATTTTCATTTGGTTTTTCACATGTATGGGAAAGATGGACATTGATAAGGAAGACCAAAGAATCTATTCATTTGAAATATGCTGCAGGTAGAGAATAATGAAAATATTACAGATGGCCAGAAGAACAGCCAAATCTGTCTTGGAGGAAGTACAACCAAAATGCTTAGAAGAGAGGATGGTAACACTTGATCTCATGTAAGTGGATAGTTTATCAAAAGAGATTAGTCCATGGAAAAGAATATCATCCTTGGGAAACCAGTCATGGGGAAAGAGGAATTCTGCAATAAGATGATTTGACATAGTGGCAGCAACCACTGGCTCAAATACAACAGTTGTGAGAATGGTATTTGACATTCTATGTTTTCATTTTGATCTACTGAGGTTCACTATGAGTCCAAGTTAACTTGATGGCAACTATTAAAAACAACAGAAATAGATATTACTCTTCATTTCAATGTATTCTCTGTCTCTTTTAACAGAAAGAATACATTGAATTGTCTCTATAATCTATTGTTCTATTAATTTAATTTTTAAGTGTCTGGAAATATATCATTGGTGAGATGAGTGATTTAGAATCAACCCACTTCATAAGCTGAGAAACCAAGTATTTCTTCTCAATTGCTGGCTTGGAAATATTGAACTGCCAATGTTTTGATTAGAAATAAACTAATTTATCATTGTGCCAACAAGGCTTTTTGATATATAAAAGTGATCAAATGTCTGGTCTAAGGACTTCCCGTACTTCTTCCTATTCATTAACCTGTCTATAAAAGGGGGTACACAGACACACACACACACACACACACACACACACACCAGAAAAAAGTTCAGTTGAGCAGAGCTTTCATAGCATGCCTTTTTCCAGCAAGGCAAGCACCTAGCAACTTGCTCTGAGTTATGCATGCAGTGGCATCACCTGAGAAGTTTCTCTCTGGCCACAGTTCCGTTTTTCATAAAAGCAGTTTCACTGGAACCTCGTTTTTTATTCTATTTAAGAGAACAGCATGGAGCTGAGCCCCGGTGGCGTAGTGGTTGTGCGTGGGACTGCAGCCCACTGGGACAGAGGTTCAATTCCAGCAGTGGGGCTGGGTCTCCTACTCCCGCCACCGGAGAGCAGTGATGCACCCCCCCACCAAAAAAAAGAGAACAGCATGTAGCTGGGGAATTTTGCTTCCTGCTTGGGAAAAATACCACAGGAAATGTTTTGATGTTGAACATAGATTACAAGAATAGTGCTATGGAAAAAACTCAAGTCTGTGAGCGAGTGGTTTCCTTGCTTTGAAAAAGGCAAAATGGTGATTGATGAGAAACCTCATTCAGGATGTCTGTCAACTTACTGTATGGATGAAAATATGCATTTGTAGTTCATTTCCACGAAGTCAAGCTGTCAATAAAACTTTCTGTTTAGAGGTTCTGAAAAGTTTGCATAACTGTGTGTGATAAAAAAGGTCTGACTTGTAGCAGATGGGAGACTGGCTTTGCCACCACGACAATGCATCTACTCATATAGATATCTCAGTGTGTCAGCTTTTGACCAAAACCAGAATGTCTCCCTTGCTCCAAGCACTTTACTCCCTGGGCCTACTCTATGGGACATTTTTTTTCCCATGAATGAAGACGGATATGAAAAGTCAGTGATTTCATGACATGAAAGAGGTGAAGAACAAGAGAGGGTCTGTCAACCATCTAAACGGATGTTTGAAAAAATGTTTCCAAGAATGGAATCTAAGATTTGACCGATGTATTACTTGTAAGGGAAAGTATTTCGAATGTGATGAAATTGTTTTGTTAAAAAAATTGAATGCATAGCTTTGAAAAAAATCCACTTTGGAGGGGATGTGATACCTCCAAATATTTGGAACAGTTGGCAAATGATGTGCTGTCTGCTCCTGTAAAGACTATAGCCTAGAGAACAATATGAGGAAGTTCTACTCTGCGATAGCTTGTTACTTAGTCCAAAGTCAACAAAAATATATAACTGTGTTATATATTACCTTTCTAATTTGTGTATCTTTACTACACATTACTTTTGCCCATTAAACCATCTTTGCAAATATTTATAAGAATTTGAAAATAATATGCATTTCTATGGAATTCACCAATCTCTCTATTCTGAGGATAACCTCACTTGTTCCTCAAGTCAAAACCCAATAGACTTGCCTCTGGATGGTTACTCTTTCTCATATATTATCACAACTATCTTGCACACCAGATCAGTAATGGTCACTGCATATTATTATAAAGTTAATGCATCTTAGGATCATTTTGGTTTGTGCTGTACATCATCCTAGGCAGAATTGTCAGCTTTGCGCTTGCAGCTGCTCTCAATCTGTCATCATAAATGATAAATGAGCATTGGAGTCTTATTTTCTATTGTACACTATCGTCACTATGAGAATGCAAGACCAGCATATCTTGGCTTGTTCACAAGACCCTTTAGGATGATAAGAACTTTACTAGAAAAGCAGAGAACCTTTACATTTCCACTGAAATAAATAAAACTGTAAATCTCTTAGCTCTTGGCTCAATACCATTGAAACTTAAACCCAAACTGCATTCTTACATATAATTCTCAATGTGATTATTTCAATTTTTTTTAATTTCAGTGATTATTTGTCTATTTGTCCCTGAAGGACTGGTGCAATTGCTCAGTTACATATTTTTAAATTCTTATCAGAAAATGTGAAATAATATATACATGTTGAAGGACCATTTTACTTACATCTGTAGTATTTCTGCATATTTTTGTGAACATGATATTAATTCAATTTGCTGGACTGCTCATTTGAAGGATCCATGCAAAATGAATACCATTTGGTTATATGAACTGTATTTACTAATGGTAATGCTTTCTGTTAAGCAAACAGTAGGAATGCTTTCTGCTCCTATAGGTAAATGAAAACAACAGTCTCTCTGGAGAGCAGGGCTTACTGGTTATTACCTACTACCAAAGGGGGTGGGGTGGGGGATGTTCCCCAAGTTCAGTATTTTTCTCTTGCATTAAAGTCCACTGTATAATTAGATATACATTTATTTCAACCGTTCCTTGAACAAAACTTTGGTAGACTAACATGTAAATTACACTTAAGGTACATTTCATATAAAAATAATGAATGAGATATTATGGATGATTTGTTCTAAGAAAAGAAATAATGTGGTTCTTATGTCTAGTTTTATTCATTAAGAAAATCTAAGCTAGTCATTCGTCTCATTCTTGTTTTTAAATACTCACTTGCCATTAAGTTTAGAATAATACCAAATGTGGCATGTTATGTGGTGAAAGGAGGAGCATCATCAATATTATCTTGAGTAGAATACATCTTTGCAAAAATCATAAACTATGCATTTCTAGCAATAGTTCACATGTGTTTGTGTGTGTGTTTGTGTGTGATGGCATGTGTTGTAGGGAAAATGAAGATAGAAAAAATTTATTCATAACATTTAATATTTGACATGATCCACATATGTCAAAAATTAAGGAAGACTTTATTAAGGTCTGTTACTCTTTTACCAAATAAAGGTCTCATTAGATTTGAATACCACCAAATTTATTTCACAATTCATTTGGCAAAAATAGAAAGTCATAATAGTATTCAAAATCTGCCCCGAAATAGATGTTTCAAAGTTATTTCCTTGTGAAAAAACTGCATGAATTGTGATATTTACAAAAAATTAAAGTGAATTTCTATCCCCTTAAGCCCTGGTGAAATTGTGGAAACTTTTTGCCTAGACTATTGCTTACCTTCATTCAAAGTGACTTTATTTAGAAGTATTTCATGGTGCTCAGTTTCAAATCTTTGCGAGTGAGAATCTGTGCCTATGATTCTGGTTGCAAACTTGAGACAAATTAAATCTTATATATAAGTCAATGGGTTTATGCAAGTACCATGTGCTTGGCATGCCCTTATTAAAAATGTACATAAATGATGATAATGATGAAATTTGAGAATTCTGATATATAATTTATCTGCAGAATGGAAGCATAAATGAGACAGTTTCTACACTATGGATTTAAAAGCATCTTTTGTCTGTGCTGCCTTAGTCCTAAATCCAACCAGGACACATCTGACAACGTGCAAAATAAACTGCACAGGTAAACATATGATCTACGTCACATTTAGCTCTATCAGAACTCAAGGTGATATAAATACAGTAAAAGAAAGTAAACATTAAATAAAAAGGAGACAAACAAAGCCCCTAAAAGACCCATTTTTATGTTAAAGCAAAGTTTCCTTTTATAAACCACCAGGAAAGAATTCTCAAGAATTGACTTTGGTTTTAATTAATCAGACTTGCCTCTAAATAAAATTCTACTAAGTGTGAAAGACTAAATTAAAAATGTGCAAGATTCGATAACCTTTTTTGCGTGGAGCAAGGTCAGTAGAATGACATTCTATCGCATGTGAAGAGCTGCCGCGTAAGTAAACAGGAGCAATGGAGAGCCGTGCGTTTGGTGCAATCAGCTCAATTGACCATCTTGCAAAAATAAATCAATAGGTTTAGTTTTCTTTTTTTCTCTCCTCCTTTTTACAAGCCTCACACCATTACTCTGAGTTTAACAGGCACGGTAACTTCAATAGCTCTAGTCTTTAAAGTAATATAAGGACTCATCCTTGGAATGATTCAGACTTCTACTTGAGTAATGTGGCAATATATTCTTTCGTGGGACCCTCCGGAAACCAAGATGATTTCCCCATTTCTCAAAGCCCTACATCTTCCTGTTGTCCACTGAAAATCTTCAAAACATTGTTACTTTCATTCTTGACACAAACACTTAATTTGTCAGACAACTTGGAGAATCTCCAGCACTAATGTCAAGGTGACATCGCAGGTAAAGCAAAGACAAGAACTGAAAGCATGGATTCTAACAGACACTTGTACAGCGATGTTCATTACAGCACTTACGGTAACAGTTCATCACTGAGGAAACTGGCTTAACTGACTGCCATAAAAGTAGATGGAAACAAGCTAAGTGTCCATTAGCATATAAATTCACAAACAAAATGCAGTATAGGCACACCTAAGAAAGTATACATACAGTGGAACACTACACAGAAGTAGGACAAATTTAGTCTGGACATACTGTAAAATATGGATGGAGATGGAAAGCGTGGTGACTGAACTAAGTCCACATCAAAAAGAACAAATAAAGTATAACTTCATGTACATTAAAGAAAAGAAAGGAAAACAAAGTTTATGAGTGGTTACCAAAGTTTATTAGAAGGGAGGGAGGAAGGGAATGGGGGTTAATGATGGAGTTCTGACTTGGATTTATAGTGATGGAAAATTCACATAGAGTAAAGGTGAAGTTGCACATCTGAGGTACTCAATCGCCATCAGTGAATTATGCAATTATAACATTTGAATTGGCAAATGTGATGATGGATGAGAGAGAGAGAGAGAGAGAGAGAGAGAGAGAGAGAGAGAGAGAGAGAAGACACACTAATAATAAAAAAAGAGTAGCTGCTGAGAGTTTTTATATATAACCAAATACCTCATGGGTTCATGGGGCATCCCAAGGAACTAGTCAGTGCTTCTGTCCTAGCTCCTGGTTTAATGGGGAGTGCCCAGAGCTTTCAAAGCTTGTCAGTATCCACTCAAGATGCACACCTGAGCAGAAGAAGCAAAGTCTGAAATGACTTGAAAGTTGATTTTGTTGCTAATTGTTGCTATAAGCAAAGAAAACTTTTTGTTTGTTATGAGGTCAGAATTTTATGGTGTTATGCTGGAGACGGATAGAATGTTCTCATTGTGATACAATGTGTTTAACCACTATACCATGGGAACTTCTGGAGACTCCAGTCCAAAAAAGTGGCTTCTGAAGGTATTCGCTGGGCCAATTAGTGTCAAGGCAGAGAGGTCATCATAGATAGAGGTTGAATGCTGACTGATTTGGTGGTTACATAGGTATAATCTCAACAGATTTACTAGAAGGATACAAGATACTCATAGAGCTTATTATGAAGAGACTTTTAAAATGTAAAAGTGAAAAACGCCAGAAAAATTGCCCCAAGGAACATTTTTTTCCCTACAACTGTGCACTTGCTGAAGCCATAAAAAGTTATCCCTTTGTAGAAATAAGTTTTTGAATAATCTCTACTCTGTCACCTTACCCTGTATGTATCCAACATTTCCCCTTTTGTGTCATCTTGTTAAAATTATTTGATTTATATGAAGCATAATTTTTCTGATGGCATATGTGGTTTTAAGGCTGCTTAATGGTTCCCTCTTGATGAAAGTCATTGTCCTCATTTTCTTTGTGCATTCAGATCTGGTTAAATCAGGGTATTTTATCTGTGTTCATCTAGGTAGACTAAAGAAACAAATTCATAAGTATGAATATGTATATTAGAGTTTTTTATAAAGGGCAATTGTACATTAAAAAAATCCCAACCCTGTCCAGTTCAAGGCCATAAGTCGATTATTAGCCCATATATTCAATACCATTATCTAAAGTCCTCTTCAGACTCATGAAACACATGCAAAGAAGTCAAATGCAGGACATTCTCAAACCAGTGGGTAGAAAGTCTTTGGATCCAGTGGCATTGTGAGCATCTCAGCACTGGCAGGGGTCTCTCTGTGGCTTCTCTGGCTTCAGAGGTCTGGATGCACGCATGTGGCTAGTCCAGCTCAGGACACAGGGGATTCTATGTGTCTTGTCAGCTGCAATGTCTCCCAGGGAAGCCATCAGTGAGAGGGAGGTGTCTCCTGCCTCCAGGGAGGAAGTACCAGGTTCCCAGAATTCTCAGGAGAAGAGCACGCCCAAACAGATGTCTCATTGGCTATAATCTGATTGGCAGACAGACTTACATGTTTAATCCTTAAATGGATAGTTATATAACCACTACACTATCCAAAATTTCTAAACATTTTACATGGGTAAGTGTTTTAGGGCATGCAGTCATCCATAGATCCTTTTTATAGTCTACTGTGCTACTTGTTTTCTTTGCCTTTGAAAATTGAACACCAGTAAATAAATATTGCATAATATATTGAGTTTGCAGACAGTACATTTCCGTTTCGAATAGACTCATGCAAAATTATATGTGACTCAACTTATTTATTTTTCATGCCACTAAATTATCTCTTTCCTTTCACTCAAACTCACATTCTGCTATGTCAGGTTCTTTTAATTGGATTCCAACTTACTTAATAGTTTACTTCCACCCTTGAGTTCTTCATTATCATATATCTCAAAGAGGAAAAAAATGAGATTTATCATTTCATTGGGATAATCCATATTCTTAACTTTTGTTTAATAATTAATTTTAGGTTAACTAACCTCATATATATACATATATACACATATATTTATACATATATATCATAGAATTGTCATTTTGAGGTTAATTAGCTTATCATTTGCTTCCTATGGCAACCATGATAAGTTGCCCCAAACTAAGTGGCTTAAAATATCAGAAATGTACCCTCCCACAGTTCTATAGGCTCTGCCTTCTTGACCTATGAGATAGGTGATTGGCCCTTTGTACCAAAGAGTGTGGTGACTCTGCCTTGTTGGCACCCTTCCTTTGGCTCTCTTGTGGTTCCTAAGCCATCCTCAGAGTCCTTCTTCTCTTTCATTGGGAAAACTGAGTTGTAGTCAAGTAGGTCTGTATATCTCTTTTCTACCTCTGGAATCACAGGAGTTCCACAGCCTTCCTGTGTATATGTCCTCTCTCTGTTCCTCAAAGTCCCAACTGGCAATGTTTCTGCTTCTGGGATAACTCTTGGGGTCCATACATCTTTCTATTTTCTGTAGGAAACCATTGTTCTAAAAAACCATTGGAATTATTTACAGATTGAGCTCTAGAAAAGGTTGAAAATGTCTCAAATCATCAAATGTTAGCTTCTTTTTACTAAGCAATTTGATTAGTAATTTACTTGTATTCTTTTCCATTTTACTACAAACAGCAAGGAGAACCTACATATGTCCCATTCAGCTATTTTCTGTCACTTTATAGTTCTCCTTCATTCAGTGTCCAATGGTATATTTCTTATTTCTAAGATCTTACTTGGAGCAACTTAAATTTTCATATTTGTAGCAGATTATGTTTATGATTACAGGGGATTAAGTACAAGAAAAGATTTTGCTGCAAAATAGAAGTCTTTATCAAAGAAAATGATAATCAAAAGATAGCATACTATTTTACACATTCTGAAGGATATAAGTTCAAGATCCTGATTTAAGTAGTACTATAGGTGATCATCTATTTTACTCCTTCTCTTCACTTCCAATGTTATCCTTTGTGTTTCTTGACTTGTAGAAAGATCACTTCAACTTTGGTCTCTATATTCATGGCATTTTCCCCATGTGCTTGTCCGTTTTCTTCTCATGGTAAATAAACTAGTCATATTGAATTAATGGCATATCTTGCTCCAGTGTGATCAAAGTATAACTAATTGTTTCTGCAATGATGCTTGCAGAGGCAGTGAGATGTTTGATGTTAACTCCACCAAAATGGGCTTTTCCTGTATGGATCTGGGATACTGACAGGAATCACCTACAAGGAATTGTTGACAGGGTTCCATAGACTGCCTTACTGTTGAGTATAGCTTTTGCCTTTGGTCAAGAGGGCAAGGAATCTTACCACCAATAAGCGCAGGTGTGGAGTTCATTCTCTGGACCATGATATCCCTACACAGTGAGCTTGCTGGATCAAGAAGAGAGCTATCAAACCAGAGGAGTAGCAGGAGAACCAGAAGCCAGAGCATGAAAATAACATCATTGTAGACATCCACTTTATGGAGCAAATCAAGTTGAAGGGTTTGCGACATGCCTGTGGAGTGGGCTGCCTCTGAGAACTTAAGGGGTGAGTCTTAGGGTGGAGTGACATGTTCTTTGGGCATTTATTAACAGCTCTGAGAGAACTTCGTGATGTGTTCTGATGAACCACTGTCCCTGAGCACCTCTTGCTTGCATTGTGGTTGGTTTACTTCTTTAATCATGAGAATTGTGGGTGAGCTTTGTGGAACCATTGCACTGGATATTAGAACCTAAATGCAAAACTTACACCTTCTCTCTGAGCAATGGAAGTTTCCTCTGAAGATTATTATTTTACAATGTTTACTGCAGTATATCCGAAGATGAGAGAACCCTGATGGTGTAGTGGTTGCATGATAGATTGCTAAGTGCAAGGCTAGCAGTTGAAAACCATCATGCACACTCCAGGAGAAGGACAGGACTGTCTACTCCCTGAAAGGGATACAGTCTTGGAAACTCACAGGGGTAGTCATACCCTACCGGGTAGGGTCATCATAAATCAGCATCAAGCTGATGGCTTTTAGTTTGGCTCTTTTAGTTTTATATCTGATAATATATATGCCTTTAGTTTGGTTCTTTTAGGGTGAAGTGGAAGGGTTTGGGCCATGCCTGTGGAGTGGGGTACCTCTGAGAACTTAAGGGATGAGGTTTTGGGTGGAGTGACATACTCTTTGGGCATTTGTTAACAACTCTGAAAGAATGCTGTGATGTGTCCTGATGAGTCACTGTCTCATATTTATGTTAATATCATGTTAATATCTATGATATATATGATAAATATGAGTAGGAAAGTTTCTTTATAGCATTTTAGTTATAGTTTATATTTTCTTTATGTTTCAATCTAGTTAGGATGTGAAATTCCAATAAGTGATGCTACTTCCTTTGAAACTTCTTGTATTTGCTATTGCTAACAATATCTGTAAGAAATATATTTTCTATTCTAAATAGGATCTTTCTGCATTTTTCACATTTTAAGATATAGTGGTACAAGTTCCTATGTGTATATAAACTTCTTAAAACTCAATATGTTTTTACAATGTGATTTGTTGTTTTACTCAATTCGAATAAATTTCTTTTAATGCCTACCGTTTAATTTTCTCTATTTTCCATATCTTTTCATGTTAGGTGTCAGCTGTGGTTGATATCAAAAAATTCTAAATTAATCTACTATTGCTTAGTTTTATCTCTTATCCCTCCTCATTATGTTTATTTTTGTTAGGTTTTGAAAGATTTATTTTAATTTATCCTAATCCTTCCAATACATTTCTAAGATTTGTCCCTCATATTTGCAATGGGCTAGTGCTTTCTTTTCTTTTGGATATGCTTTTAAAAAGACAAAACATTCACACATATATAAGCAAAGAAAACAGCTTATCCTTTAGAAAAAAGAATTTGAAGATATCAGGTAACATATTCTCATATTCCTCTTTGCCCAGGATATTTCCTTTTTTTTAGGTTCATTTGCTGTTCATTTTGAATATTTTTATTTTCTTCATTTTCCTACTTGTTAAAAATTAACTATTTGGGTTGATATGTAACTATCATATATATTTGCTGACTTTTCTTTTTATTACTTTTGTGTCTCTGATGGAGACAATCACAAACCATGTTGCCTTTTAAATAATGAGAAATTCTGTGTTCTCTTTTCCTTCCAACAGTTAAAATTGGAAGGCAGTGGTTAAGAGTTCAGCTGCTAGCCCAAAGAGCAACAATTAAAAAACATCAGCTTAAATCATGGGATAAAGATTTGGTACTATGCTCCCAAAAAGATAAAATCCTTGGAAGACAGGACGTTTTACTCCCTTAAAGGGATACAGTCTTGAAAAAGCTCTGTAGATATCAGGTAAATTGTCTTATTGCAGTAGTTTGATCTTTAGTCTCCTTCTTGAATTTCTTTCCCGGTGATCTTCCTGAGAGAGCAGTGCATTGAAATCACCCACTATAATTGTTGAGACTGTGATTTCTTCTTTCATCTTTTGGAGTGTTGGGTTGATGCATTCAGTGGGTCTCTCTTTAGGGGAATATATGTTTAAAATGCTTACTGGTTCTTTGTCTGCCATTGCCTTTGATTCTCAGCCTATTTTTGTCTGTAGTCTTGAGATGTGTTTCCAATAGGTAGCAGACTGAAGAATAATGTTTTCTAAGACAGTCTGCTAGTTTTAATATTTCAATGCCTGAATGCAGTCCATTGATATTCAAGGTTATTACATCCATCTGTGGACTCTTTGATGTTATTCACACCTTTATCAGGTGGTGTGTGTATATGTTTTTAATTCTTGACTTATTTCCACCCTTAAGCCAATGCTGCTACTCTAGGGGAAAGCATATGCTCTTTGCACACTCCAGAAGAAAAATCTTGTCTCTTTGACATCTATTTCCTGATTCTGTGGAGATCTATACGTGTCGAGATTCTTGGGGGCTGTTTCCTCTTTGTTGCCCTTTGTGTGGGGTTGTTCTAGGTGGTGATCTCTTATATATGCTTGATAAGTGTTCTTCTTCTGCCCATACTGGGTTGTTCTAGGTGGTGGGCTCTTATATATGCTTGCTAAGTGTTCTTTTTCTGCCCATACTGGGTTGGCAAGGATCTTTTGTAGGATTGGGTTTTTTCTAACATATTCGTTGGGTTTTCTTTTGTCTGGGAAGACTCAAACTTTTCCATTTATATTGAATTTGACTAAGTAGAGTATTCTTGTGTTTGTGTTATTTTCCTTTTTTGTTTGTTTGTGCTGTTTTCCTTAAAATTTTGTAATATAGTACTTCACTTTCTCCTCTTATTCATAGTGTCTGTAGATAGGTCTGCACATATTTTTACTTGGGAACATTTATTGTGATTACTTTTTTTCTCTAACTGTTCTTATGATTTTCTCCTTTACCTCAAAGTTGAATAGTTTAACTATTATGTGCCTTGGTTACTTCTTCTTGGGATTCAGTCTAACTGGTATTCTTTCAGCCTCCTGAATGGTTGCCTGGTTTTCATTCATTTAGTCAGGAAAGTTTTTCTCCAAGAATTCTCTCACTGTTGCAGATGATATCTTTGTTGTGTCTTATTCTGGCAGTCCAATTATTCTGATGTTTATCTTCATAGCCTCAGACACAACTCTTAGATTTTCTTCGGCTTCTCTGATGATCCTATTAGATTTTTGTTTGCATTTATTAAAATCTGCTTAGCTGTCCTCTATGTCACTGGTGTGGGTTCTCTGCCTCCTCCATTCAATTGGCTAAGTCTGTGAGTCTGCCAAAGGTTTTTGCTATATTGTCCCTAAGTTTTGTATTTCCTTTTGGTGCATGCACTTTATTTTTCTATCATTCAATTTTTTTCTCTATTGTTTCCTTCATATCCTATATGGCTCCAAGCCACATTCTGAAAATTTCTTTCTCTAGATCAATGTCTGCTCCTTCTATGCATGTCATTAGTTCCATGACATCTTCTGCCATTGCTTTTTGTTTTTCCTGTTTTCAGTTGAGGTCCTTGTGGCTGATTGATGTTTGCATTGTGTTGTTTAGAGTCAGGTGCCAGTTTTCAGGATGTCAAAGAGCACTGGCTCTCTCTGGAACACTTGTAGGAATGCTTCTTCTGGTTGACTGCAGCTAATTTCACTATGGAATTGGTCTACCACTTTCTCCTCCTATGGTTTTACTCTTTTCCTAGTCAACTACTATTCTGTTATTTGGAAGACAAGTTGGATGGTCCTATCAGGAGATGCTGACTGTGTTGTTGTGGAAGGTGCTGTAATGCATCATCTCACTAGAAGCCGTGATGATGTGTCGCATGGAAACTTCAAGTACCACAGATGGCATGTGAGGTGTGTAATGCATCAGGAGTGCCACAGAAGGCTGGTGGGTTGCCTGCTTTGGTGTAGAGCAGATAATATGCATGGATAATATGCAGAACTTTCTTGGTCAGGTAGATCACTGCAGACAGAGGTTTCCTGCAGCAGAGTGGATGTTGGCAAGTGTTGGCCAAGCTGCTTTAGGCTGTGTGAGGCACTCTGGCAGGTGGGATGAAGTTCGCTGAGTCATGCAAGACCACAAAGGATGGATAGGAGCTCCCCTCAACATGCAGACAGGATTTCCTCCAAAGAAGATAAGTGGAATTTCTCCAGCCACTTCTTAAGCACTACAGAGGGTTTGTAGGTGGAATTTCCATAGGAAAGAAGTTGGGCAGGATATTCCCTCGTAGAGGGTGGGTGGGCTTTCCCCAGCCCCCGATTATGCTGCAGATGGTAGAGCTCTCCCAGCTGGGTGGAGGGCAGGCATAAATGCCCTAGGCTAAAGGGAGTGGTCTGGAGGTGGGCAGTGACAACCGGAAGAGAAAAGGTAAAGGAAATAAAAAAAACTAAGCCCCCTGAGACTGTGGGGAGATAGAGAGGAGGAGGAAACAAAAAGCTATAATGTAACTGAGCCTGATACCTTACCATGGAACAAGAGGGGTTTAATCCCTTTCCCAAGGCAGTGGCAAACTGTGGCTGTGTGGAGATATAGTCTCTGTGCAGGCTTCAAATAATCCCAGCTCCTGTCAAGACAATGCTGGGGCTAAGGGCAAATCATAGTTTGCCTCCACCATGGTAAGCCAAAAGCCCCAGTTCCTCAAAACCTTGCTGATCCATGCTTGCTTATCTTTATGATGCTCCTCCTTCGACCTGGCAGTGTAGAATTCCCCTCTTGGTAATTTTCCTGCACTGATTTCTGGGGAGTCCCTTTGGTAAGTGTTACTCAGTCACCTACTTCCAGGAAGTCCTCCATGTTTACAAATTTTTTTCAGGAAGAGGTTACTGAATTAAAAACTCTGCTATACTGTCAGGTTTTTTATTGCCACATTCATATTATATGTAGTTGTGTTTTTTTAAAACCGTTAACAGTCTGAGAAAGAAGAAAATGTTTTGACATTGATTGTAGCAATAGTTCTGTAACTCTTCTAAATTTGATTTACTTATCAAATTGCATGATATATGAATTATATGCCAGTAAAGCATTCTGTTTTAAACAATGCAAGCAGTAGAATTAACTTTACGTTATCCAGGGAAGTGATTCATTTTGACTATGGGTACAACTCAATGGTACGTAACAACAGTGACATATGATAAAGGGCAACAATCTCATTCTAGAAAGAATTAATGTACATTAATAGATATATGATTTCATAGATGGAGAATAGATATAAAGAATTATATTTTTATTTCCCAAGTATGACTGGTTCCTTCTCATTAACATAAGCATAATAAAGGTGTTGAACACTCTTGCACTGAGTTCTTTTTTCCAGAACCCCTTGCTATTCAGAATATTTCTCCCATTTTGCATTGATTTTACCAGGAAACAATGCTTCCAGCTCACATAATGACAAATTGTTATAAAATCAAAATCCAAGGTGAAAAATAGGTACATATTAAAAACAACCTGAGGGTAGTCTAGGTCAATCACTGCCATGGAGTCGGCTCTGATGATAGTGACCATATAGGACTAGGTAGAACTGTCACAGGGCTAAGCAAATGTATGAAGATATTTTATGCTAATAAAGCAAATTTAAAGATCCCAAAACATCAAATATTTACCCATTGAAACTTGCAAGCTTGAGGTTTTGTGGCTATGTTGTTGTTAACCTCACTGAGCTCAACTGTCCTTAAAATACAGATTGCTGTGCATGCTCAGTCTCCAGTGGAATGACTACTGTCTCACCGCCAAATACCTAGAATCTACAGTTACTTAATAGCTATGCACATTGTTTTAAAAATAGGAGTACTGCACTATAAAGACTCATAAATTAAATCAGAGTTTGAGGTGACCTAGCATTTATCTCTGACTGAATTAAAGAGACTGATATTTGAAAGACTAGGGGAAAGGACACGCTGCCTTTTCCATTTTCCTAGATTCAAATTCTATCATTATATCAAGTGTGATCATCACAAAGCAAACTAAATGGACGGTGTTATCTCTGCCCCCCATAGATATGCCTTTGCTGAATGATGATTTAATGTTATGCCCTCAGTTTAGATAACTGGGCCAAAGCTGCCTGTGTCTGATTAGATTGTGCTCCCCTACAGGTATTAACATAGCAGGTGGGACTTGAGGCTGCCTCTCAGGAAGAGGAAGTGCTGAGGCACAGTGCTGGGTAGTCAATTTTGCACATTCAGGATTTTGCATTGCATGCAACAGCAATGTAAAACGGGTTTTTTAAACCCTCATTTTAAATGTCAGTTGTATCTCTGTGTCTAAAAATACACAGTTAAAAATGTTGTTACTCTTCATGATAGTATTTTATCAATTTATTTGTAAAGGCAATAATAAACTATTTTTGTTAAATGACTATATAATTTAGTCACATTTACTTAATAATTATTCTTAAGTATGATAACAATCACAATAATAATTGATTTCTTTATATGGCTTTATGATATAAAATTCACTGATATAAATATGGCAGTGGCTAAATGGGAAAAATAGAAACTGGCACTCAGCTTTAATGTAAAGAACAATAAACTTATATGAATGGATTCTATTAATAAACTAGGGTGATTACACCACTGGAATGGCATGCAGGTGAAAAAATAAAGTTTGATTTGGGTGTACCGACTATGAAAATGTAAGCAAAACAGAACAAGTCTCAAAATAATGTGTCCACTTAAGCCAATTTATATTGCAAAACACCGTATGTGTCTGTGAATATTTACATTAATGAATTATTGTGCCTTCACCAAACCAAAAATCAAATTCATTTTACCTATACATAGGGTTTCTGAAGCTGTAAATCATTAAGAGAGTAGACAGCCTTCTCTTTCTCCAGAGAAATAATTGTTGGGCTTGAAACCTGGCCTTGCAGCTAGTAGTCCAATGCACAATACACTGGGTCATCAATGCCCCTTCTTGCGTACAAGGTAAGTGCAAAGGAAAGCATACACGATAACTAGGAAAAAAGTCAAGCATGTATCAAAAAATAATCAGAGTGATTTTGCAGCCATTTAAAGTTTAGATCATTAATTTTTGAGAGTACACGCTTTGCTTTTGGAATCTAAATATACAAATTAAAATGAGTCTTTTCAGTAAATAAAGCTAAGTGTGTTCCCTAAAGGAAGAATGTAGTTCCCATGAATTACAAGTCAAAGGAGCACCTGGAAAGTAGTACTGGAGAGGCTACTACAACATGAGGATTTCTATAAATTAGGATGAACAACTTCTCTGATTTTCTTAGAAGGACAGATCTTGCTTGGTTTCCTTGGTCATCATGTAAGTGATGTGATTGCATTTGAGAAACTTATATAAGACTTGAAGGCAACTTGCAGTTTTCTTTCATTATATAATCCTCACTAGTAGAAGAATGCAGGACTTGAATTTAGGTATTTATAATTAGTTATAGTGTAAAGTACATATGCACCTAGCTGGTCAAATTTGGACTCCAAATTCATGAACCAATTTCTCTTTAAAGGATTTGGACCTCATGCCAAGCAAAATGTAGTCTTGTTGGAGGCTGAAACTGTGTGTATAAATGAAAATCTAAGGTGCTCTCCATTGCTGAGATTTTGCCGCTTGACCAAAATATTGTAGATCTTCAGAGAGAATAATAAGTAAAAACTATCAGTGCTAGAAGACAACAAAACGGTCTTGACTTCGATTCAAGTTCTTTCCAAGGTCTAGTTATCTTAGGGTGTATGAGACATTTGACTTTTCATTATTTTTCTAACTCACTTTATGACTGATATGCTTTTTTTAAACAATCAATTAAATGAATCTTATCTAACATTTACCTTCTCTTTTTTACCATTCATCTTTTTACTCTCTGTGTCCCAGTTATCTTCATATTGAGCTAAGTCACTTGGGCAAAGCACAAAGTAATATGATAAATTAATTCATGCCAAAACACTGGTGACAATATGGCATACAATTCCAGAGCATCTGTCATTTATAACAGATGGCCTTACCTTTTTCAAAGGAATGCATCTCAAATGGTATCATTTTAGATTTTTTTTGGCCACCTGTAACAGTAATTTAATTTACCCTAGTGATGACAAAGGATTTGCTTTTCACTAGAATTGTGTAGAAGCCTGAATTCAGTACCAATGGACAAGGATAAATGGGGGTAAGGTGTCTAGAGATGATTACTTTGTACTAGTTTACCCCTTGTTATTTAAATAAATAATATATAATTATTATTACTCTAATAATTTCACTTCTGAGTATATCTAGGGAAAGATGAGGCCCTCAGGGTTTGAATGGTTTAATATTTGAAATCACAATGATTGAAAACTTACTGGTATTAGTATAATGAAAGCTCCAATTATTTAACCTATGTATATTAAAATAAAATTATACTTCTAGCCTCTGAATTGCATTTAAGAGAGTCTATAATTAAACTAATGTTCTCATTTAAAATATAGAGTTATAATTCACTATGAGGCATTATGCCTCTAAAACATTGCAAAATGTAAACAAATTTCCACTAGAATACTCATGCAATTGAAAATGAAATTGCCTCTATTATATTGTGTACTGATTAGTAGTTAATAATATGATTTAATTGGATAATTTAAAGTTGTTAACATAATAAGACACAAACATTCTAGACAAAATAATAGCGTGCCATTATATGTTATGAGTAAATTTCATTTCTACTGAATTGAACTTTAGTTTTGGTTTTATTATTGTAATGCAGAACCGTATTTAATTTGACTCTTCTAGGCACAGACTTCGTTACTCTCAGCAAGTGACTTTTGTTTCACTGACTGGTTTTGTTAAGTAGGCAGGGGAGAGATGCTGACTGGATCATAAGATTCCACTGTGAGTGGGACTAACAGAGTTCATTTGATTGTCTTCCTGCAGGTTATAAAAAGAGCTATCTCAAAAGCAGGATGGTGGAATCTCATAACTAGCAAAAGAGGAATGCCAGGAATGGAGCACATACTTTCGACACTGAAATGCCTGTATCCATCTCCTTGATCTAGGAGGTAGGATTGACACCAGAGGAGCAGCAACAATAGAACCAGGAACCACAACATGCGATGAGGTCTTCCTAGCCTATAGATTAAGTAAAGTTGCTTTTATTTGCAGAAGGTTGATTTGTGGAGTGTGGTGTTACTGAACATGTAATTGGGAGAGCTGTGCTTGCTAAACCAGGGAGATAAATCAGAATCTCATCGGGTTGAGGCTTACAGCAGAGTGGTATGCCTTTTGGACATTTACTGGTAGTCCTAAAAGTGTTTTGTATCAATGCCTGACCTGGGCAGAGGCTAGGCCAAGTGACCGACAAAAATAGAGAGGTTTACCTGTTTACCTGAGTGTCACACCAGAGAATAAATTACTTTGACTGAAAAATTGTTTCCTAAATATCTCTTGGCTAAGTTTAACTTGTTGACTTGTCAAATAAACCTTGTAATGGTGAGTGTTCTCCGTGAGCTTTGTGTAGCCATTGCAAAAAATAAGAAACACAGCTGATAGTAGAGAAGGCTGTAGGAGAGAAAATTAGTCCCACCATAAGGTAAACACAGCTGGATGATGGAGGCATGTTTGAATTGTGTATTGTGGCAATTAACCTTGGGAGCTAGAGAAAATCAGATGTAGACAGCAGGCCCTTAATTCAATTATTACCTTAAAATCACAAGAGATATTCATACATACTAATAAAAGTAAGAAACCAATGGAAATTTTGTTAAAAATAATAACATCTGTATATGTGTCTCGGTAGACTTACACAGTGTACACAACATATATAGTATATGATAGCTATAACAAATACACATATAATGTGTTCAGGCATATACAAATAAAATGCACATATACTATAGGTATTATCACTATATGTAACAATGTACATATGCATGATTACATACACATAATCATTTTTTAACTGTTATTTGTAGACCGAATTTACTATAAATGAAAACTGGCCTAAGCCTCAGTTTTCCTATTTCTATATTGAAGATAGTAACAACTAGCTCACATGATTTGTAATGAAGTTTAAAGTTTCTCTGGAATATTAGGTACCCAATATGTGCCACTTATGATATATTACTTGTCTTCATGCTGTATCATGTTAATTTCAATATTAAAAAGGTATTCCATCTTTTCATACTCAATTTTCCCCACACTTTATAAAAGAAACCATTGAAGCTTGTTGACAATTAAGGTATGATGTGAGTAGCACTACAGCTTGGGTGCTTCACATCTCCTGTTATCTCAGAGCCACGGAAGTAAGTATTCTTCAATTAAACACTTCGTGTGATCTTTGGTGGAGTTCTTGATAAGAGGAAAGCAGAAAACCAACCAGAATCAATTCCAGAGAAATCTCCAGTGGCCAGATGGTGAATCATTCTGTCCTCCTCTGTTTTCCATAGGCAGTGGAGCTTAGAAGAAAGTTCTTGATTTCTTTCTGAATTAGAGGTGCTGGGTGCCAGCAATGAAAATGCATTCGCTCAAACTCACCTACCTTGCGCAATGGAAAGATCTGCTATCAGTAATAGCACATGTGAATTTAGTTGAAATGAAACAATTGATAACTAATCTAGATGGTCCAACAGTTAGACTTTTCTGACCAATTATACAATACAATACTATTTCTTTGTAAATTTTAAGAAGCAAAAAACAAGCAAATCAAACAATTTCAAGAAGTGTTTTGTAGATATTTGAGGATTGTCTTTTTTCTCTACTGTTTTTTTTTTCCAAACAGTTAACTGAGATAACAGGAATGAAGTTACTGTTTTTATCATATGCAAACTAGTGATATTTAAGAGCATCATTTTTTTTCCAGAAAAAATATTTCTTCTTAAAATTACGATTGCAATAATTTATAAAAGATCAAGGGTCCATGAAGGAAGGGAAGTGGGGAGGGAGGGGAAAATGAGCTGATATCTAGGGCTTAAGTAGAAAGCAAATGTTTTGAGAATGATGAGGGAAACAAATATACAAATGTGCCTGACGTACAATGAATGTAATAAGCATTGTATGCGTCCCCCCAGAAATGTTTTTTTTTTAAAGAAAATCTTTCTTCTGAAAATTAGGATAGCTACATTATCCTTAAGATAATGTCCTGAGGATATTAGCCACTTTGTTTTATGTCTAAAAATATTAGCTCTAATGAACATGAGAGCATTTCTTTTCTTATTTTTTTTTGTATACACTGGACTTGTTATGTTTCTTGCTCTTTAACCTGTGTTTGACCTCATGATTGAACCTAAATTCTCATGAAATTTAATTATTGGTCTATCCCTATGTAATATAAATAGCAAGGTCAGAACATAATCAGTAATGAGTTATCATTAATTGACAGTACTGATGTACTCCTGACTTTCAGAACCTTTGTTAATATAGAACATGCATAAACTCAATCAGAACTGCAGTGGGAAATTCCGTGTTGATATTCAAAGATGCTGGATTTTATTTTGGGGCTAGTTTGAAAATATCCTTAGAGACGCAATTGGAATTAGGAAATTAATAATCATATGTAGAAGAATTTTACTTTAACTTTACTAAATTTACTTAAATGCTAGGAGGATACAGTTACATTGCTAAAGAATGCTATGTTGATTATAAAGAAAGGTAAATGACTAAAGAAAGAAGGAAGGATTACAGTAATGGCAGCTAACAGTTTAATTGGAAGAATATTGTTTTTTAGTGTAAATCAATATCTTATTGTAAAGCAAATGTCTTCACCTTAGAATCATGTCTGTATAGTTGGTTCATAAATACCTAAAGTCTGAATTTTCCTAGTTTTATAACTATCTAGGCATGGATTTTGTTAATTTTGTACTCACTATACATACAAACACACACACACACACATGCCAATTATCAAAGAAAGAATTGTGTTCTCCAACAGAAATGTGAAAATCCTAGCTCCTATACTTGTAAATATGTCCCTGAATGGAAAATGGGCCATTCTTTTGCTATGTTAAAGAGACCGTGTCTGGGTAGAGTGGATCCTAAATCTAATTAATTTTGAGTTATAGAAAGAGAAGGCTAAACACAGAGAGACACACATTAGGGGGCAGCTATGGGAGATTGGAAGTAAATGTATTTATAAGTAGCACTGAAATGCCAGGGAATTGTCAGCAGCTACCAGAAAACAAGAAAGATGTACACAAAAGGAATCCACATGCCTGAAACCCTGGTTTGAATTTTGTTTCCAGAACTCTAAGCAAATTTATTTACTTAGGTAACATAGTAACCCCTGAGATACTAACTTTTTTTCCCTAGTGATTTTATTGTAGGCTCTTACAGCTCTTATAGCATTCGATATGTCATTTGTATCAAGCATATTTGTGCACCTGTTGCCATATTCATTTCCAAATATTTTCTACTTGAGCCCTTGGTATAAACTCCTCTTTCCCCCTCCCCCTTTTTTTAATGAATCATTTTAGTGGGGTCTCATACAACTCCCATCATGATCCATACATACATCAATTGCATGTAGGCCACAATTGCACACGTGTACTAACTTTTAATATTTGTTTTATTTCAAATATTTCTGGTAACCTCAAGTGAATTTGTCTGATCCTGTTGGATGTTTCTCTTAGGCCACTTCTCACTGACTTTCTTCTTAGGCTTCAATTTGATGCACTCACTCATTGCTACCAACACAGCATTTTGCAATGAACCACTTTTTGGTGTTCATTCCAGCAAATTCTTTCCATCATTGTTGAGTTCCCAGAAGTCGCACCTTCATGCCTCCCTATAGCCAACTTAGCTTGTGCTGCACCCTGCTGCATCTACCACCACCCTGTGCCCCGCTGGTGCCAGGTTTGCTTCCCCTCACGAATTCTGTCCTTCAACTTCACATTCCCTTTTTCAGCTCATTTCCACAAAATAATAGAAATCTCCCTCGCTGTTGTCTTGCACAGGAGCTTGAAAGTACTGTCATTGCAGATAACTTTATGTCAGTGACTATAATTATTTGGAAATGCAACAATTTCCCATTTGGTCCCAGTCTTTTTCCTTTAGTCTGACTCTGCCTTTTTGATTCCATATTTTGTAGTAGTTTATTTCTTGGGTCTAGAGAGTACACATTATCTGTGTTATTTTATAATTTAATTTTTATTCTCCATTCATCGTAGCCACCCTTGATGTTTATAAGGCTACGACTCTACATAGGGAGGGAGAGCTTCATCTTCTTCCCATGGATGAGCTGTCTTGTGACTAGTCCTTAGTCTATGGCTCAAAAATAAGAACATTTCACTTAAGTAGATCCAAGTAACACAATTAGATACTTAATGTGTTTGATGTTTAGAGACAGGGAAATTGTACATATTCATATGCAAATTTCAGTTCCAGGCCTCATGAGGATTCCAATTCAACACTTAACAAAATATAGACTTTGAAATGTTAAATTTAAATACCCTCTAAGTAAAAGTTATTGCTCCGAAGTAAAATTATTTGCTTTGATAATTCAATGATTGTCTATTCTTAAAGAATTCTGTAAAGTGCTACTATATATTTAAACTTCTAAAAGGCATAAAAAATAGGATGCATCCAGGGCTTCAACATTTAAAAATTTTATTTTTTCTTTATATTTTTTGAATAACTTTTAAATAAGAGAACTGCAAGCTTTTATACCCCACACCCAATTGTATTTATTAAAACTATCCTACATTGGTATTCCTTTTTAGTGAAAATTTAATGAGCAAGCACTAATACAAAACTGTTAAGTGAAGTTATACTTTATTTAAGTTTCCTGTTTTGCCAAAAAAAACCCTTCTGATTCGAGGAGGCTATCCAGAGTTCCATCTTGCATTTGGTTGTTATGTCTGCTTTTATGCTGACCTTGGATTGGACAGTTTCTCACACTTGAAAGAAAAGTAGATGCCCGTGAAATTCTTGGAGATATTGGTCAGCTCTTCTGTCACCTATCTCTCAACTAGAAATCCTGTGATTGTTTTTATTCATGGTTTGAGTATGATTGTGAGTTCTTAGAAGCAGACCACAGAGACAAAACCCCCTTCTCATGACATAATACCAATGGTATATACTATTAAAATGACTTGTTGCTGTGAATTATAACATAGATATCAGTATAAAGTTATTTTTTCTTCCATAATGTAAGTTTTGGAGGAAAGTCATTATGTCCTGTCCAAATAGTTCATGTTTTCCTACACAGGCGTTTCCATTTTCTCTTCTATTTATTTTGAATTGTCTACATTCACATGTACTTAAAGATAGTTATTTTATGCTTAGGTCTGTGAATAAAAACTTTCTTATATATTGTGCGGCTCAAATTGTTCCTGTTTTGATCATTAAAGTCTTTCATAATTGGCTTCTTTATTCCCATGAGCGCCATTGTTGTGTGAGTCTGTGTTTCTCCCTGAGGACTTTTTTACTTTTTTCACTCTCATACAATACTACAAATTCATAATTTATAGTTGCATCTGCAGTTATGGAATCAACCATTTCTCCCCAGAGCCCAGTCACTGTTGTTCAGCGACCTCCAGTCATAGTGGCTTATGGTGACCTGTGTACAACAGAACAAAGCACTGCTGGAGCCTTTGTCACCCTCCCAGTAATGATCATGTGGGAGCCCCTTGTTATAACCTCTGTGCCAATCTGTCTCTGAAGATTTTCCTCTCTTTTGCTGATGTTACCAAGCATAGTGTCATGTTTCAGAACTGCTCTTTCCTGAATACATGGTCAAAGTATGCAAAATGAGATGTTGTCATTTACCCTGCTAAGGATCATCCTGTCTGTAATAAACCAATATGCTTATTCTTCTGGAAGTCCATAATTATTTCAGGATTTCTCTTGTCAATGCTATCATTCAAATGCACCCGTCCTTCTGCTGTCTTCCTTATGCAGTACTCAGTTTTATAGAAATTTAAGACAATTGAAAAAACATCAAGCCTTGGGTACGCAGGCCTTAGCCTTCTAAGTGATATTTTTCCTCTCTGTCACGTTAAGGATGTTGTGCACCATAATTAGCTAATGCAATATGTTCTTTTATTTCTTGGCTATTGCATCCATGAGGGATTCCAAGAAAATGAAACTGTTGACAACAATTTCTTTATTTTTGTTTTCTTCAGGTTGTATTCCATTGAATGCATTGTGTTATATGAGTGACTCAAAAGTTGGTGGAAAACTGGAATTGTAAAGTAAAGCAATTTTTCCATGAAATTGAAGTTTTCATAGAACCATAATGAAAATCAAGATCTGTATGCTTGATAGAATTGTTTCCAGTGGGAAGCGTTGATTTTTCAAGTGACAGAGCATGGAGATATATGCCTGTCTACAAATCATGAATATATACATATCTATAAATATTTATTTGTATATTAACATAAGCATGTCTCCAATTCCAATCCAATTCAACAGGCTTCCTTCTAAAATCCTTCTTCAACAGTGTTGAATTGAATTTTCCAAGCAAACTGCTAGATCAACCAGGATTTGGTAGTAGTACTTGTACTTCCTTTTGTCTTCTAGTATCCCACTCATTGACAAAGTAACTCAGATCAGCATGTTTCTCTGTACCCTCTTTGAGGTGGTTTTGTACATTTGTGATACAGTTTGTCACATTTTGCATGCCATCTGGGATTTCCTGACTTCCTAATTTTATTTTTAGTCTTGCACACACTAAAGTTAATTCTTTGTGTTGTGAATTTCTGTGCAATTTAACACATTATAAGGTTCAGATTTCAAAATGCAAAGTATGATATTTACCGCTACACTAGTTAGCATTACTAGTGAATTTTAACTGGTCTAAAATTTTCTGTTAGTCTATCTGTCCTCCCTTCATCCCTCCCAAGCTCTCTATTATCACCAATCTATTTATGGTTTCTACCATCTCCCCCTTTTCAGAATGGCATATAATGGCAATTATGGAGGATTTTTGTCTTGCAAAATTGACTTCTACTATCTAACAATTACATTTGGCTATTTTTGCAACCACTGAAGAACAGTCAATTGTATACATGTATTACTGTTTGCTTAGCCATCATCTGTGGCTTCACTGGTTAATTCCTGATGGCCTGGTTAATTCCGGTTTTTTATTATTATGGATTAAGCAACTATCAATGCTTTATATGTAGGATTTTGTGTGTGCATACATTTAAAAATAAGTATAATAAATAACTATGATTATGATTACTAATAAGGATAGTAAGATTATATGTAACATTTATAATATATCTGCCAAAGTGGTTGCTTCATTTTGTATTCCCACCAGCATTTGTTATTGTCAATTTTTTGTGTTTCAGCCAACGGAAATGGTGAGTACTTGTACCCCATCATTGTTTTCATTAACAATTATCAATAGACAAATGAGGTTGAACATCTTTTTACATGCTGATTTATCATTTATATATCATGAAGCCATATTTTGAAAAAAGCAATGTGGGTTTTCTGCAACACTGGAAAATACTATCCTGGTTTATTATTAAATTTAGGAATAGTGCATTCTGATTATTGAAATGGAAACTACATAATGTTTTAAAAATACTATAAAAAGTTGCGACATTTTAGTGACTATGTGAGACAATGAATAAAGAATACTGAAGAAGTATTGTTGCATTTGAGTTATGGTGTGGGAGAAGAATATTAAAGATATCTCTTAACAATATTAAGATATTCTCCAAGAACATCGTGGAGAATAGCAAGGGTATTCCTTAGAAGAATAGATGACAAGGATTCTTCTCCTAGTTGGACATATAATGAGGAAAGATACTTTTCTTGAAAGGTATTGTGCTTCTTAAAGGAGGGGGTAATCAAAAATGGTAAGACCCTTTACAAGATGGCTCGACACCATGAGGGTAACTCTGACAATGATTCTGAAGATGGCCTAGCACTGAGGTTCTGTTCGGTTGTACAGAGCATGACTATAGGTCAGGACCTACTCCTGGAGGAGTAGATCAGAGAGAATGTTCTTTAATTCTGTTGAGAGAGTTTTGCTGCATATGATAAAATTAATTAGAATTCCATAATTTTATTAGTGTCATATATATAAGAATTTTAATTTGGAAAATGTATCATGAGTATGTGATAGAATTTTAGTTTTATAGTTAATGAGCACATTAGAGCTTTAATAGACTCTGTGTATTTTTGTAGTCATTCGTGTTTAGGATCATAATATTTTAATTAGGGATCTCTAGGTATATTAAGCAAAATAACATACTTCAAATAAAAACATATAATGCTGCAATAAAAGAGTTAGCCATTGTACATTATTAACTCACTCCAGTAATTTATTTTAAAGTTCTATTAATTTATTTTTGGTTTCTTATTTTAACTCACTCAATAGTGATCAAAGATGTTCAGAGAAGCAAAATGATTTGTGTGTTTTATTTGAAGAAAGCAAAACTAACTGCAAGCAGGAATGTATAATATAATGGTATGTGTTATAAGAGTAAGAGGAAAAAAAGGGATAGGTTTTGTGACAAGGAAAACAAAGGAAAGTGGTTGAACCAGACCTAAGAAGTTTAATTATTGGCTAGTTTCACATATTCCTGATAATGAGACTGGCTGTCAATCTTTGAAAATAGAATATGAGGCTTGTGCCTACAATAAATGTACTACCTGTGAATTTCTCAAATACTGAGAAAGCTAGTACACAGTCTCTTACTGACATTCATTAATGACTCTAATAAATAAGAGACCTGAGTTCAAACAAACACATTATTCCAAATGACAGAAGTGTAAGCATGACTAATTAATGAATTTACTAATATTTGTTCCCTATTTATGAGAACATTACCCTGAGTTAGAACTAGTTATTTATATTCATTCCTCAAAAAATATACACATTTCTCTAAAACTAAGTATACCCATACATTCATCAGTATAATGATAGGTTATCTTATAAGTTTGCTTATGTGAACTAACATTTACATACTTACTTCATAAAATTGGAATAAAAGACAAACATGAATATAAAAGCTAGATAGAAAAATAAGAGCTTTCATTTCAACTATGAACTCAAGATTGAAAGAGCACTTCTAATTTATTTGCTGCAAATTTTTTGATGAATTAAATAGAGTCTGAGAAACAACTGACTCATCACTTAGAATCTTTACACAGTAAACCAAGCCCAAACCCACACTCTGTTATCTGGGCAGCACAAAATAAGTTTTTGTATAAAGACTTTGCTTTTATTTTGTTTTAGTTTGAAACGTGGAAGTAGACTGAAACAAAATTATTACCAATCACCACTCAAAAATGTCTTTTATGTTTATAGGAAGTCACTGTCACCACCACCCCCATCACCACCCCCATCTGCTTGTACACCAGCCTCATGGTCACGAAGCCCTACACATGATGCCACTTTGCACCAACAATGGTCATAAGCTCTCCCTCAACATTATCTCAACTGTGCCCACCATCTCCTGGAAAGT